>VMDO01018466.1:0-42102 GCA_007922755.1 Pedetes capensis
GCTCTCTCTACTGGTGGTACAGCTTGAATATCTGGTAAGAGTAAATTCTGCTAAATTGTGATGTTCTCCATTCTTTCTTTCTTCACAGTGATTAAATATTTTAGTCTGGTTGTATGTACCAGTTTATCCTTTAGGCTTCTTTAATAGAACCTGTTCTTTGACAAATATTTCCACAAAACCTCAAATACATTGTCTCTACTTATGATTCTTTTGGATGTGTCAGCATAGTATTTAGATCCTTAAGTTTTTATATTTTGCCTATTTCATTCCACTACAAATATGACTTGGACCTGCTTAACTGGAAGCCATTTTACTATTATTTTTGAACAATAATTCTATACCAGGCATACTATTGCAATATTTTTAGTGTTGCAATTGACTTCTGATGCCAACTACCTGTAGTTAAGTCAAACTCCACAAGTTAAAGGCATAGTTCCCCACTAGACTGTCATGATTTCAGCTATCACCATAAGCTCAGGGGTTCTCAGGATACCTGTACTTCGCAGTCATTACAAGTTCAGAGTTTCTATTATCATTTCAGGTTAATAATTTGTTATATTGGCTCAGAGAACTCATGGAAATACTATAGTTACCATTACAATTTTATCATAGCCCAAAAAGGATACAAATAAAATCCAGATGAGAGAGAGAGAGAGACAGACAGACAGAGAGAGAGAGACAGAGAGAGAGAATTTGGAAGCCTCCCAAATGCAGAGTTCCCATGACCTTTCCCTATACAATTGGAATGTATTACCTTTCTGGCACATCAATGTATATCAACAACCAGGAAGCTTGCCAAACTCAAAGTATCCAGAGTTTTTATTGGTATTTCATTATGTAGGCATGATGGATTGAGTCGTTGGCCTCAGGATTAAATTTAACCTCCAGCCTCCTAGAAATCAGGAAGGCAGGCTGACTTCACAAAGCTGAAAGCCCAAGCTTCTAATCACAGGTTGGTCTGATATGGCCATACCAGGGCCATCATAAATAATTTGCACTAGTATGAACTGATATGTGATTAAAAGGCCCATTGTAAATAACAAAGATATTCTTAGCTCTCATGAAATTTCAGGGATTAGAGGCTCCCTCTTAGGAACTGGGGCCAAAGACAAGCCAATTTCTTTCCATAATAAATATAATCCTTTATGAAATGAAATCTTAAGAGTATTTCCTTTAATTAGAAAAGCTAGTTAAAACAGAACTTCTGTAATTAAAGCCTGTGGCTACTATTTTACACCATTAAATGAGTAAAAACTAAAACATCCAACATACACAAAAACAAAAACAAATAGAATTGAGCCATCAAATATTAGAATGTGGAGGCCACTCATAATCCTAAACAATAATAAAATGATTTTTATAGAAACCATAGAGAACAAAGAGTGTTCTACAGAGAGAGCATTCCATTCTCATAAAGGGAGAGGAAAGGCTGAAGAATTAGAAATCCTCAGAGAATGAAAGAGCAGAGCTAAGAAAAGTATTTCTTCTATTTAAACTCACAATTTATGATTTAAAATATCCCCTTTCAGATCATGCAAGTGTATATCAGGTCAGATAAGGCTGTCACCAGTACAACTTAAGTCAGCATTTGTCCCCATTCTCATAGGATGGGTGGGCTGAAATAAATGGAAGTCACCAAGGGGGAATGGCAAGAGTGGCATGCAGCCTCTGTTTTCAGATGCCTGTGGTCTCCCAATAGCTGTAAGCATGCTTTGAACATGTAATTGTGACATTAAGACAGGACCAACGAAGGAACAGGAAGCAGGAGCCTCACACAGGTAAAATCTGAAGATTAGAAGGAAGCCTTTAAAATGTACCAGGAGTGGTTTAAAGAAGCTCAGACTTCACAAGCATGTAGAGCCACAGAAATGAGAAGGAAGAAAAACATTCTTGAGTATGCCAACAGGAAGCCCAGGCTGATCAGAATTCTTGACAACATGCATAGAAAGTTGACAATTTAATAGGACAGAAAAGGCAGTAATTACGTGGAGAGTTTGAAAACAGTGGGTATCTGGTTAAGAAGATAGCACCCCCAATCCTTGCCAAGACTTCTCTTTTTATGTTTCAAGCCCTTTTGCCTCCTTAAAGTCAAGGGTAGCTTAAGTGTGTATAATATGTGCACATTCTAACTTAGATTTATATAGATTTCAAAGATCCCTTCCCCCAACACACACTTTTTGCTGTTTTCTCATAGATCCACCCCTTCTTTCTCACATGGTATCCATCTATATCTTCCATCTGAAGGATAAAAGTATTATCCACAGACATAAGTGAACCAACTGCTGCAAATATCACTCTTTATTCCAAGAGAAGTCAGTTCATTCGCTTGATAGCTCCTGATATCTTTAGCATCCACTGAATAATAAAGACCTCTTTAAAATATTTTAGGGCAGCGCCAGGCACGGTGGCACATACCTGTAATCCCAGTGGCTCAGGAAGTGGAGGCAGGAGAATCGCAAGTTCGAGACCAGAGGCAGTCTGCACAACTTAGCAAGACCCTGTCTCAAAAAGTAAAAAATGGGCTGGGGGTACAGCTCAGTGGTCCAGCATTTGCAGAGCATGCAAGCGTGAGGCCCTGGGTCCAACGCCCAGTACGGAAAAAAAAAAATTAGGGCTTGGGACCCTCTCAAATAATCAGAATCAATAGATTGGGATGGGGGTATCAGAAATCATAGATTCTAGAGACAGAAGAATTTCTATAGCGTCAATAAGTAAACATAAACTGTGACTAGATTATCTATAGCAGAATATCAGTGAATAGTAACAATGCATAATGGCAGACAAACATTTCCAAATCCCAAGTTCTTCACTGGGAGATGTGAGTGATCTCCAAGTCTACTGACATGATAATAACACTAGCAAGCCACTACATTTGCCCTCAAAAGAGTGAGCCACTGATGAAGCTCTTTGCTGCAATTAAACACTACAATGAAGTCCATGTTTATAGATTCAAGAAGTTGGCGCTGAAGAGAAAAAGGCTACTTCATCTTTCATCCTTCATGTCTTTAGTTTAATGTATTAGAATTTCAGAATTCAGAGGACAAGAAGCTACCCCATTCTCAAAGAAAGCGTCACATCCCACTTCCCATCCCCATCACATCCCTACCCATATTGGAAGATTGAAGGTACGTTTCTGGGGTAAGATGATGGATTAGAAGCTTTCTCCACACAAATCTGTGAATGAGAAGAATCAAGACAAAGAAAACAGACCATATTCCAAACAGAGAAAGAGAATAAGAGAACTGGGAATGATGAAAGAGGTGACAGTACAGATAAAAATCATTAAATAGAGTGAAATAGGAAACAGCCTCCAGCTCTAACCCCAGCAGTGAGGTGAAGGAGGTGGGCAGAACCAAAACTGCAACCAGAAGGTAAGCCAGGTAGCCCTGGTGACAACAGACTGGTAGTCCTCGCCACAGGACAAAACCACAGTTCTCACAAGCCTTAAATCCAGTGGGGACAATTTGGTATAATAATGATTCCTCCTGCATGGCATGGAGAATAAATCCACTGCATCATTTCCCATATCTTGGAGTGCTATAGCAAGGTGCCATCTCCAGAGGGGGCCTCTTGATTGAGACTGAGCTACTCTGAGGACCTAAAAACAGGAACCAGTCAGGGAGCCTTGGGAAACTGTGCCACAGTGTCTGAGTTGGTAGCAGCCATGGGAGGCCATGATGCAGAGGGTGAGGGTCAGACACAGATCTGCTGAGAAGTTTAGGTAGTTTAGGAGACCAGGCTGTGAAGGGCATAGTGGTCAGTTGCTCCACCCTCTGTGGCAAGGAGCTGGCAAAATCACCCGTGGGTTGCTATGGAGATTGAGCTGCAAGCCCAGGGCCAGAGGACTGCTCAGCCTCTGGACCTACTCACTGCCATGTGAGGATTGCTGCCATAGGAGTGAGATCCCTAATCCCAATACCAGTGGATCACTGGATTTCTCCAGCTTCTTCTCTCCTGTGGGTGGCTTACTGCTCTGCAGGATGGGAAAGCACTGAGGCCAGCCAGATGAGTGCAGGTCTCCTTTGTTCTCCCCTCCAGGGCAGATCTCAGTGCTCTGTTTGCTTCCTCCACTCTCTGACACACTCAGGGTATACCCCTTGGCACACAAGGGGCCTCTGGGGTGAGTGGAAACCTGCCTGGCCACAAATGGCAAAGCTCATTGGGGCCAGAAGCTGCTCCTGATGCACAAAGAAAGGAAGCTTATAAAGTGAATGCAGTTCTGAAACTGACAACTGACCCTTGATAGTCCTCACCCTCAATCTGCACACAATACCTGCCTGAGTACCAGGAACTACAATAGACTCAGGATACAACTCACTACTCCCCAACCTGCAGATTCCCACATTAGAGGACTCAGAAAGAATCTTCTCCAATTCTTTGTCTTGTTGTTGTTGTTGTTGTTTTACTTTTTATCTTAACTAGGGAGAAGGACCCAGCAGCCTACTCCCAAACAATGTCATTGAAAACTCTATGAGTAGAAGAGAAGCATTGTTAAATATAATACTGGAAAATGAGTCCCCAGATTGGAAACCATTCAAAAAATGATTGGGGAAGATGTGCCTCCTCAAAGAAGAGTTGACCTTAATGATAAGAATGGAGTAAAGCCCCTGGGACCTCCATTTGCTGATGTGATATGACTCAAGATGAGAAGAAACATAGTGTCTGCAACAATGGGCTCAAATATAAAAAAGATCATGTGCATGACACAGTGCTGAGTAGTGTTTTATTCTGTTGTACATAGGGTTGCTATGAGTTGGATCCTACTCCACAGCAACTAACAACAACAACTAATTTTTACTATACTTTTAGTATTGTTTTTACTTTATTTATTTTTAAGTCTCTTTTGTTTTATATTCCTCTTCTTAATCTTTAATTTTGTTTACATATTTTGTAGTTACTTTGTAATCAGTTTTTATCTCTTGCTCTTTTTCTTTACACGTTTCATTTTCTATTTTATTTTATTTACCCTTTCTTCTTCTTTCGTTTTTCTTTTTCCTTGCCCTACTCTCTTATTCTATTTATTATCATTGCTTTTACCTTAATTAATATTTAACTTCATTGTTCATATAATTTTTACTATTTTTTCCCTGTGGTCATTGATGGTATAGTAGTTGGTTTAATTTATTTTCATTGTATTTCTATATCTGATTTGTTTGGGGCTATTGCTGTTACAGCAGTTTATTTTCTATTTTCTGAGAAGTAATAAAGATTGAACCCTCAAGTGAAGGCTGTTCACTAAGAGGAGCCCTGTATAAAATTGGAATAGATATCCGTCCCAAGAGACACAAAAATCATGCTTAGAAACACAAGAAACATGAAACTGCAAAGTAACATGAATCCTCCAAAAGTTCGTAACTCTTCAGTAACTGAATCCAAAGATATTGAAATGGTTGAAATGCCAGAGAAAGACTTCAAAAGTCTATTTTTAAAATTAATAAATGACTTCAAAGAGCAGTGAGATTGAAACAGTAATAGTCTCCCAACAAAGAAAAGACCATAATTGGATGGATCTTCCACTGAATTCTACCAGCCCTTTAAATAACTAATACCAATGCCCCCCCAAACTATTCCAACAAGATAGAAATAGAAGGATCACTTCAAAACTCATCTTAGCAGACAGTATTACTCTGATACCAAAACCAGATAAGGACACAATAAAAATAAGACAAGAGAAATAAATTCAAAGATACAAATAGAAAAGTAAGAAGTCACATTATCCCTATTTGCAAATGATATGACCCTGTATTGAAAGGACCCTAAATACTCTTAGATCTGATGAATTACTTTTAGCAAAATAACAGGATATAAAATCTATGTACAAAATCAGTAACTTCTCTATATAGTAATGATTAACGTGGTGAGAAAAACCAAGAAAATAACCTTATTCACAATAACCTAAAAAAGTAATAAAATATCTACAAACAAGCTGTATTTGTGTATCAAAAAAAAGTATATTGTTCAGGCTGAGGCAGGAGGATTATGAGTTCAAGGCCAGTGGGCTACACAATAAGACTCTGTCTCAAAAAAAAATTATATTCTTTGATTTAAAGCGGATGAAGTAATATTAAGCATGAAAGATCAAGGTGACAGTTACCAAGAAAATATCTAAAGAAAGTTGACTTTAACTTTGACATTTCCTTTTAAAATTGAGACATGCATGGTTCTCTGAATACTGTCATTTCTGAGCATCATTTGGCAATTTTTCTCCAGAGAAGTCATTCTTCCAGGATCCATCAGAATTCCAACTCATGTTGCCAATTTTCACAACAATCACAAAGGACTGTGACACAAACTTTATTTGTAATAGGTCTAGAAAACAATCAGATTCCACAGAAGAATTATTGGAAGAATGAAACATCAGAGCTTAGTTATATGTCACATTTTAAATAATTTTTCCTTGTCAATTCAAAATGTTTATATTAGGTAAATACCTACTCAAAATTAGATATATGTTAAATATGTCTTTTAGCATTTTCCTTAGAAAATATCAGTTATAAACTGGGCGCGGTGGTGCACGCCTGTAATCCCAGCAACTCCGGAGGTGGAGACAGGAGGATCTCAAGTTTGACACCAGAGGCAGTCTGCATACTTTAGCAAGATCCCTTCTCAAAAAGTAAAAACAAAAAAATGGGCAGGGGGGGGGTGCAGCTCAGTGGTGCCTCACTCGCAGAGCATGCAAACGCAAGACCCTGGATTCAACCCCCAGTACTGCAAAAAAAAGAAAAAAAGAAAGAAAGTATCAGTTATTTCACTAAGCCCACACTTGCCAGATAAACTGTAGAAATCAAACCACATCCCCCTAGTAACCCAAGACCAAAGCAAAAACTGCAGCAAAACTACTTTTGAGAGTATATCAATTTTTCTGTAAATGAATTCTTTAGATCATCTCCCATTTCAGCTTACCTATACAAACTCAGCCAAATGATTGTGAATTCTTTAGAGCATTTCTTTGTGTTTAAAATTTAGCATTTTCTAATAAGCAACTAAAGAATCTGCAGCTCCATCAGTAAAGCTGCCAGTCTGGCAGCTATGAGGCTCAGAAACATACACAAATGCCATACTCATCAAGTTGCCCAGACTGCTCAAAAGTTTTAAGGGCACAGTGACATATTCTTGTAATCCTAACACTTTGGAGATTGAAACAGGAAGACTGAGAGTTTGAGTTCAGCCTGGGCTACGTAGTGAGGCATTGTCTCAAAAAAAAAAAAAAAAGTCTAAAAGTAATTCAGCAAGTCCTCATGTAAAGATGAATCCTAGAGAAATAACCAAAGTGAGAAAAGATGTATATTCAAAAATATGCAGTGAACATTTTCTTAAGTGAAAACAAAGTTAGAAACTTCCTGTTGTTGTTGTTAGGTGCCGTCAAGTTGGTATCTGACTCATAGAGACCCTCATAGGGTTTTCAAAGGCTGACTGTTTCGGGATTGCCTTGGGAGTGGATTGCCAGGTCCTTCTCCTATTTTTGCAGTGCTGGGAATTGAACTCAGGACCTCAGAAATTGCAGCACAGTGCTCTACCAACTGAGCTAAATCCCAGCCCTTGTTGTTGTTAGGTGCCACGAAGTTGATATCCGACACATAGTGACCCTGTGTACAACAGGTGAAACACCATTGTCAGTGCTTCTCTGCTATTCATAGGGTTTTCAATGGTGGATTGTTTTTTGGGAGTGGGTTGCTGGTCCATCTTCCATGCCTACAGCACCTGGTGTTCCCTGGCAGTCTCCCATCCAAGTCCTAACCAGGCCCGGCGCTGCTTAGCTTCTGAGATCTGATGCCACAGGGCTATGGCTGCAGGCCAGAAACTTCCTAACATCCAGAAAATAAGAGATTGTTAAATAGTTGTTGTTGTTGTTAGGTGCCATCGAGTCGAGTCCGACTCATAGCGACCCTATGTACAGCAGATGGAAACACTTGCCGATTCTGTGCCAGGCAATCAATCTTATTTATGTTTAAGCCCATTGTTGCAGACACTGTGTCAATCCACCTGGTGGAGGGTTTTCCTCTTTGGCGTTGACCTGCCACTCTTCCAAACATGATGTCCTTCTCCAGGGATTGTTCTCTCCTGACTACATGTCTGAAATATGTAAGACGCAGTTTGGCCATTCTTGCTTCCAAGGAGCACTCTGGTTGTACTGAGAGTAAGGAGTAAAGAGTTGTTGTTGCTGTTGTTAGGTGCTGTCAAGTCAGTATCTGACTCATAGCAACCCTCATAGTGTTTTCAATGGCTGACTGTTTCGGGATTGCCTTGGGAGTGGATTGCCAGGCCCTTCTCCCATTTTTGTGGTGCTGGGAATTGAACTCGGGACCTCAGAGACTGTAGCGCAGCGCTCTACCAACTGAGCTAAATCCCAGCCCAAGGAGTAAAGAGTAAGGAGTTGAATTCCATACAATGGAATTCAATGCCGCCATTGCATATAATAATGCAAAGATAAATTTATTGATGTAAAAACATTTTTATTACTAAAAAACAAATTTATTACTGGAAAAGAAGCAAGTTCTTACTTCATCATGCTTAAGATGGTCCTACTTTTGTTATGGGCTGGGGTTTAGCTCAGTTGGTACAATGCTGCTCTGCACTCTCTGAGGACCCAGGTTCAATCCCCAGCACCACAAAATAGGGAGAAAGACATGACAATATACTCCCGAAGCAGTCCCGATACAATCAGCCACTAAAATCCCTATGCAGGTCTCTATGAGTCAGACCCAACTTGAGGGTACCTAACAACAACAAATCCCATTCATGAAGGTGTCTCCTCTTTACCTAATTATCTCTCAAAGGCCCCACCACCTTAATACGATCACATTGGGGATTAGAATTCCAATATAGGAATTTGGAGGAGAGAAGAACAATCCATAATATTATATCCTCAGGGCTCCAAAATTCATCTTTCTCACATGCTGAATATATTCATCCCATCCTAACAACCCCACAAATCTTAACTTGTTCCAACATCAACTCTAAAGTCCAATGTCTTATCTATATATCACCAAAGTCAGACATGGATGAGATTCAATGTAGGATCTATTTTGAGACAAAATTCTTCCCTACTTATGAAACCATAAAAGTAAACAAGCTATGTACTTCCAAAATAAAATGGTAGGACAGACATTCCCATTCCAAATAGCACAAATAGGAAAAAAAATAAAAGTAATAATTCCCAAGCAAGTCCTAACCTAGCAAGGTAAACTGCATGGGGTCTTAAGTCTTAAGAATAATTCTCAAGCTGAGCACAGTGGCACATGCCTGTAAACTCAGTGACTCTGCAGGCAGAGGCAGAAGGATTGTAAATTCCAGACCAGAGGAAGTCTGCATAAATTAGCAAGACCCTGTCTCAAAAAGGGAAAAAAAAATGGGCTAGGGGAGCGGCTCAGTGGTCCACCACTTGAAAAGCATGCAAGCACCAGGCCCTGGGTTCAACCCCCAGCACTGCAAAAATGAATGAATGAATGAATGAATAAATAAATAAATAAATAAAGGAATAATTCTCTATCCGGGGGTGAGGGCACACATCTGTAATCCCAGCACTCAAGAGGCTGACACAGGAAGATTAGAGGCTGACCCAGGAGGATTACAAGTTTGAGGCCAGCCTGGGCTACAAAAGGATACCCTGTCTCAAAAAAATAGTAATAAGTGCAATAAAATAATAATAGAAGAGCACCCTTCAAGACAGCAGTCCTACTTTCCAGGCAGACAGAGGTGGCATTTCAGGGGCACAATGCTCACACCATCACTTTCTGTGGTGTTCCCATCCATGTTAGGGCAGGGGTTGCATCCCCAGGGCTCTGTCTCACCCTTCCCCATAGCTCAGTCAGATGTTGATCCTGCCATTTGAAATTGCAGTGGAAGCAGCCTGCCCTCTTGTGCACTGGGTATTTTTCCTTTTGCTACTCTATATTTTCCAATATTTCCTTAATAAGTATAGTTTTATATAATAAAAATTTAATTTTTGAGAAATATTACAAATTAAGAAAATAACTAGTTTTCTTAGAGAAGTTGTAAGAAACAACTCTTTTCATCAGTGAAAGAAAAGTTAATGTATTCTAATCAGGAAAACTTTTTTCTTTTACTTTTTCCCACATAGGCAGAAAGCTGTGTGGAAAATGCTGATATATCTAGTGAAAATTGATGACCACTTTGTGCCTTGTTCAGTCATTTATTAAACTGCTCACTCATTGATTTATTCAACCATTGATCCTACAGCAGTTGAGAGATGACAGCTGAGGCTGAAGGCTGAGTGGAGGAGTGGTGGTGTCTTCTAGGGATGGCACTTGTTGGTGGAGCAATAATGTCTCAGACAATGCCAGCACCAGGTCAGCACATTCTAGGGACTACTTCTCAGCTTGACAAATCTTGATGTTTGCTTTTTAGTAATACCCTAAAATGATCCAACTCTGAGAAGTCTCTATATTCTAAAATTTACCCAAAACTGTAAGAAATTCAGACAGTTAATTGATTGATTTATAACAAGATATCCAGCCAAGCAAAGCAGAATGCTGCAGTCATTAGAACAGTAGTACATGCTTTCTCCTTGGACACACTATATGGAAGAACAAGTGACAGGGTCAGAGAAGAGTTATTGAAAGCAAATTTTAACAGCTGTGCCAGATAAATTAGGGGATTGTGCATATGTTTCAGTTTGCCTGAGATGACCCTGTGATTGTCTGCTTCCTGAATGTTTATGTTTGTTAACACACCCGTGTTTTACTCTCAAGTGTGTCCTGATTTCATTGACAAATTATATGTCAGCCTAATTGAGAAGACAGCAGTAGGACTTGGGAAATAGCTGTTAGAAACCATTGATTAATCCACTAAAGAAATTATGAGAACCTAAATGTGTGCTACGAAGTGGAATTACAGAGAAAAAGATGATTTGAAGTGAAGAAAATCTAGAGGGTAGAACCAGTGATTGCTATCTGCCAGAGAACACCATTCTGACCAAGGTCAGAACCCTGGCCATGGGCTCAGAGTGCATACAAAGACTACTTAATGCAGGAATTCACAAATCCAGAGTTCCCTCTGAGAACAGCTGAAATCTTTGCTCTGATTTCCTTGCCTCCCAAATTCTGCCTCTGACCCATCCTGCTTGAGATGTTGATTCTAAGAACAAGCCATCATTAACTTCCTCCACACACATACATCTGTGTTGGAGTCTGCTTCCTTGGGAACTTGACCTAAAACAGCTGCCATCATGTTTATTACAGAACAAAATGTGCCATCATTTGATCTCTTTTCATTAGGAAAATGAATTACTAAGGTAAGTGTTTGGATGAATGCCTGGAGACAGGAAATGTTCAGCAAGTGTTAGGAACAATAATCATAATGACTACATCACTTTTTTTTCTTTTCTTTTCTTTTCTTTTTTTTTTTTTTTTTTTTTTTGTGGTACTGGGGGTTGAGCCCAGGGCCCTGTACGTGCTTGCTTTTACAAGTGCTATACCACTGAGCTGCACCCCAGCCCATTTTTTTTTTACTTTTTGACTTTTTGAGACAGGGTCTCCCTAAATTAGGCAGACTGCCTCTGTTCTCAAATTTGCCTCCTGCCTCCACCACCCAAGTTGCTGGGAGAACAGGCATATGCCACCACACTTGGCTTGACTACATCACTTCTAGTGTTGGATTTAGCATGACTGCCAAGCAAATAAATCAGAGCAAGGTAAACAATACAAAAGCCACATTTATTTTCTCTTCCAATTCTGAAAAAAATTAAGACCATATAGTCCCATTAAAATGATCCCAAAGTAAGATTGCCTAGGGGTGCATCTATTTTATTAATCTTCTCAAAGAACCAGCTCTTCATCTCCTTAATTCTTTGAATTCTCTTTTTAGATTCTAATTAGGATATATCTGCCTTGATCTTGATAATTTCTGTCTATGTGCTCTTTGGGGGAGTGGTTTGTTGTTGGCTTTCTAGTGCCTTGAGATGCATCATTGAGTCATTTATTTAGGCCTTCCCTAACTTATTAATGAAGGCACTCACTGCTATGAACTTCCCTCTTAGAACCGCCTTTGCTGTATCCCATAAGTTTTGGTAGGATGTGTTTTTATCATCATTTGATTGCAGGAATTTTTAAATTTTCACTTTAATTTCTTCAAAAACCCATTGATCATTCAGCACTGTATTATTTAGTTTCTATGAATTTGTAAAATTTCTGAAGTTTTTCTTGAGTTCTAATTTTATTCCATTGTGATCTGATAAAGTACAGGGGATGGTTTCTACTTTTTTGAATTTGGTGAGGCTATTTTTGTGTACTAAAATGTGGTCTATCTTAGAAAAAGTTCCATGTGGTGCTGAGAAGAATGCATATAAAAACACTCTTAAGCTGCAAAACTAGAGCAGGGGGATCACAACCACTGACTTTTAACTATACTACAGGGCTATATACGTGCAGCCACAGCACTGTGGCATCCAATTCTGTCAGATCTCAGAAGCTAAGAAGGGTTAGGCCTGGTTAGTACTTGAATGGGAGACCACCTAGGAATACCAGGTACTGTAGGCTTGGGAGAAGGATCCGGCAACCTACTCTCAAAAATCAATCCTCCACTGAAAACCCTATGAATAGCAGAGAAGCACTGACAATAGTGATTCACCTGTTGTATACAGGGTTGCTATGAGTCGGACCCCAACTCAATGGCACCTAACAACAACAAAAACACAGGGATAGAGTAGCAAAACCAGCTTGGTACTGGCATAAAAAAGGCCTGAAGATCAATGGAAAAGAATTGAGGACCCAGAGATACACCAATGCATATAGCCACCTGATCTTTGATGAAGGAGGAAAGCAGGCAAATGGGAGAAAAGACAGCCTCTTCAACAAATGGTGCTGGGAAACTTGGATTTCCACCTGCAGAAAAATGAAAACAGACCCACACTCTTAATATGCACAAGAATTAACTCAAAATGGATAAAAGACCTCAACAGAAAACAAGAAACCTTAAAGTTACTAGAAAAAAAGATAGGCAATACACTCCAACATATAGGCATAGTCAAGCATTTCCTTAATAAGACTCCAATTGCTCAAGAAATTGCAACAAGAACAGATAAATGGGATTGCATGAAATTAAAAAGCTTCTGTACAGCAAAGGAAATAATCAACAGAGTTAAGGAAGAGCCCACTGAATGGGAGAAAATCTTCACATCCTACACAAATGACAGAGGACTAATTTTCTAGAATTTACAAAGAATTCAAGGAAGCAACTCCCAAGACAACAAATAACCCAATACACAAGTGGGCAAAGGAAATGAATAGACAGTTCTCAAATGAGGAAATTCATAGAGCCATGAAACACATGAAAAAATGCTCAATATCCCTAGCCATTACAGAAATGCAAATCAAAACTACTCTGAGATTCCACCTTACTCCAGTAAGAATGGCCAAGATCAACAAAACAAGTAACAACAAATGCTGGCTAGGTTGTGGAGGAAAAGGAACCCTCTTATACTGTTGGTGGGACTGTAAACTGGTTCAACTACTTTAGAAATCAATATGGAGATACCTCAGAAAATTAAAAATAGAACTGCCATATGACTCAGTTATACTACTACTGGGAACATGCCTAATGGGAGATGAATCATCATTCCACAGAGACACCTCCATCTCCATATTCAGTGCAGCACCCTTCATAATAGCAAGGATATTGAATCAACCAAGGTTCCCATCAACAGAAGAATGGATTAAAAAATATGGTACATATACACAATGGAATATTACTCAGCAATTAAAAAATGAAATAATGTCATTTGCAGCAAAACCAGTAGAATTGGAGAACATCATCTTAAGTGAGCAAATATAAGCTCAAAAAGAGAAATACCATATATTTTCACTCATATGTGGGAGCTGAATCATATTTAAAAGAAGGAAAAAATCACATACATAAATTGATATATAAAAATGCACAATTAAACAGCATAGAAGAGACAATGTAAAGAGTGGAAAGAAGAAGGGAGGGATCTAGCAGAGGGAAGCAAAGACTGGAGAAGATCGGATGGGGAGGAGGGTCAATGAGGAGGGATGAAGAGGGAGAGGTCAAGCTCAGTGTAAGCAATACAACTTCATGAGTATGTTGGAAAAATAGAGGAAGTTAACCCAAATAAGTATCAGAGTTTAACTACAAACTAGCCATAAGGCTCCATAAACTTTGTGGGTCAATGAAAGTATTGCTAGAAGTGATGTAAAGGATGCATAATGGAAAAAACTAATGCTATATTACTCTGTACCCCATCATCATTTACTAATAAGGGAAAAATTTTTAAATAAAATGATCCCAAAGTGAACTACTTAATGAACTATAACTTACAGCAAGTACACTTCTTTTGAGTACTAAAAGACCCAGGACACTACATCCCATTCCCTCTTTGCTATAGTTTTAAGACTCCTTTCAAATGTCACCACATGAAATACAAGGGATATATTTCCAAAATTAACACACTATTCAAAATAAGTGAAATAAACTGCTCCACAGGCTTAAAGTAGAATCGTAGTCCCATCACTTTTACCTTTGCAGTTAATCCCTGTAGCCCCATCCTCACTACCATCACCATTCCCACCTTACCCTACCCCCTTTTTGAGAACTTAGGGATATTCTTCCCTTGAAATACCTTAGATCTTAGAAATGTAAGTTTAATAAGTGAGCATTCAGTCCCACCTAACCCACCTACCCAACAAAGCAAAATGCAGATATTGCTTCTGCTTCTGTCTTCCACAAGATCACTGATTGTTGAAACAGAGCCTAAATTAGCCTGACAGAGGCATATCAAACCATAACATAAACATAACTCATGCAAATAAAGAATGAGTAAAACCAAAGCCTCATTTTAAGTCATAATTACAAAAACTAGTTACCAGAACACTTGAGGAATTTGGGGTATTTGGGGTTTGATTATTTATTTTACTGTTAGAATAAGATATCAATTTAGATATAAAACTGTAAAGTCATACAGGGCATCAAAACATAACCTTTAGACTTATCTTTTCTACAAAACAGACCTAATTGTATCTGTACCAAACCAAATATACCTGTTAACTTGAAATTTCACAGTCTTAACTGATAAAAGAGAAAAGAGAAAAATCAAAACTAAGTTCCATTTTCCTAGATAAGTAATCTTGGGTCATCCTGTTAAGCAATGATCCAGTGTGACATGAAGAGATGTTTCCCTTAGCCAGGTGCACTGGCTCATGTCTGTAATCCCAGTGTCTTGGGAGACAGGCAGGAGGATCACAAGTTCAACGCCAGAGGCAGCCTGTGTAACTCAGTGAGACTGTCAAGACAAAAAAAATTGTGAAAAGAATGAGGGTGTAGATCAGCAGTAGAAAGCTTGCAAATTATGCAGAAGTCCCTGGGTTCAGTCCCCAACTACAGGAAAGGAAAGGGGAGAGAGAGAAAGAAAGAGAGAGAAAGAGAGAGAGAGAGAAGGAGGAGGAGGAGGAGGAGGAGGACAAAGGAAGAGGAGGAAGAAAAAGGAGGGGGAAGAGGAGGACATGAAGAAGGGAAGGAAGGAAGGAAGAGAGAGAAATAGAGAAAGAGAGAAAGAAAAGAAAGAGCGAAAGGAGAAATAAAGAAAGAGAGAGAAAGAAAAGAAAGAAAAATGAAAGAAAAAGAAAGAAGGAAAAAGAAAAAAGAAGGAAGAAAAAGAAAAGAAAGAAAGAAAGAAAAAGAAAGAAAGGAAAAGAAAGGAAAGGAAAGGAAAGAAAAGAAAAGAAAAGAAAAGAAAAGAAAAGAAAAAGTTTTCCTCTGTTTATCATATATCCAAGTTTGGGGTCATTATCTGTAGACAACTCCTTATCATATGTCCAAGTATTGAGTAATTGTCCATAGGCAATTGGTTGACTTGGAGCCCTGCATGGAACACATTGGTACCCAGTCACTCAAAGCTAAAGTCAGTCCAGAGAACACCACATGTTTGTTATCCCAAATTTTTACAGTTCGCTCTGTCCTCTTTACATACCTACTCCTTTTCAAAGAATCACTCCACCCAAAGAATAGTGTCAGGGATGGTTCCAACACCACATCTCAAAAACTCAGAGCCAATGTCTTTTGATTTTTCCATGGATTAACCCTGGGAGGCAAGTAACTTTTCATGTAAACAGAGAGGACTGCACTAGTTCCCTGGATAATGGAGTCTTACACCCTACATCATACCTGGGGAAGCTCCATAGCAATCCATATTAGCTACATCTTCCATTCTTATGTGGAGGGTAAAAGGGCACTCCCATTAGTAATTCCAAACTGATTTCTCTGACACCTCTCATACTAGGAAGAAAAGGGAAAATATTTAATCTTTAAGGCATATGCTACTAATAAAAGAAAATGAGATTGTCCTCTGATTACTCAATACAAAAAAAAAAAAGTCCAATAAAGAGAAATTCAAAGCCAAGGACAAAATGACTCCTGGGCCAGCAAGATCTAACTGTAAATGACATGAATAATTAATATACAGTAGAAATTCCCCAGGTTAACTACACATCCCTAATGCTGCTGTAACCTGTCGAGTACCTTAGCACACTGAATGCTCACTTCTGGACAACCAGCTCCTGTCTAGTAGTGATAGGTGGAGTTTAAGCTTCTATGAATCAATCATGTTTTTCCAAATCAATTTTAATTAAGTGATTTAATTAAACACTATGTAAACTTGTGAAGTACGAATGTGAAAAGAATAATAATTGTTTCTATGAAATTTAAAGCTTTGGAAAAACTAAAAATGTTGACTAAGAAAAAAGTAAACTGCTATAAACTAAGTACATGTAAGAAAAGCCTGAGTTAAGGGGCAAATCATTGAAGTCTAGAAATATTCTACCCTCATATTTGCTTCCTTAATATCCTTAAGTGATTATAATCTACATATCCCTAGAAATAATAAAAGATAATAATTTAATAGATATACTTTATGCAGTCCAAACTGGGTCAAAGAAAATGTGATATGATGACCTTCCATTAAAAGATAGTAGATGACTTTATACTGATACTATTAATTTTTAAAAATTTAAGTACATATGCATCATTTTTAATGATTGTTTAGTTTAGCCATTCTTGTATTTTAATGTACCGTCCTACACTTCTAATTTTTCTAGAGAATAGGGGACAGAATGAGTCAATCCAATGAGGAGCAATGGATCTTTGGTCATCTGTGGAAATACAAGAAAGTGTCAGAGCCCATTGTGAGCAGCACTGGCTTAAGCAACATCCAAATGAAATGTTCCATTGCGGATGAAGGGTGCATCTGAAGAGTCCTATTACCAAGGGTCCCCTAATTCAGAAAATGGACACAACAGCCAATTAGGCCTAATGCTGTTTCATTTTTAAACCAGATAGCTAACTCTTCTGATTCTCAGTCCACCGCTCTAAGTGAACTTCTGCTAATATGTATAAGAAAAGAATATTCTGGCTTTGCTAACATAAATGCCCTAAGTAGGGACAGTTATAACTTCTAGTGGTATTCTTGATTAGTAATTCTTGTAAGCATTACTGTACTGAGGCAATATCACAGAGTCAAACCAAATTTGGGACATTAAGAAGCTAGTTTTTGAAACTGAAATACTGGTAGCCAATCCTCAGGACACTAGTGAATTCATCAAGGTAAAGGTCACATTATGAAGACCCATCTGGGCAGCCCTCTAGGTCTGACTTGCCAACTGGAACAGCATCTCTGCCATTAGAAACAGCTACAGTTTTTTTCTTCCCTGTCTTTCTCTTTCTCTCTCTCCTTCTCTCTCTCTCTCCCCTGCCCTCTCTTACATCTAAACATACTTGTCTTCTTTAACCCAGATCACATTTACTTTGGCCACTCACGGGGTTTGTTTCATTCTGGGATTAGTATTGCATTGTCTTTCCTGATGTGTTCCCCCAACTCTCCTATGATCCTAAACTATTTGAGGACACAGCTAAGTTTTAGACATCTTTTTCATTCCAAATTGCATTTAGCACTATGTTCTTAATGAAAAGATTTGAATGCTGTGAATGGTTTATTTTTTTCTCCTATAAGCTTACAATTTCAATTAATGGATAATTAGAATGAAAATTATATATTTGAAATATGTCTTTACATATCTATCTCATAAATCTAGAGGTTCTCACATTCTTCTGCCATATTCTAGAGAGGAATCTGTTCTTTAAAAGTGAGAATTTTAGTTCATTTTCCTCCAAGTAACACCAAGACAGCTTAATTTCTTGCCTGGAAAAACA
Organism: Pedetes capensis; assembly: GCA_007922755.1. Classification (NCBI taxonomy): domain Eukaryota; kingdom Metazoa; phylum Chordata; class Mammalia; order Rodentia; family Pedetidae; genus Pedetes; species Pedetes capensis. The sequence goes on from VMDO01018466.1 coordinate 18,178, forward strand.
AAAATTTTTTTTCTATTTTTATCTTCTTTATTATTTCTACCTAAATTGTGTCAACATAATTTTTTTCTGGATAATAATACTCCTCGTCTTAGCAGAGCCACAAAATTACACATACCTAAACACAAAACCCTTAAGGTAAATTTTCACTTGTGGGTACCTGGAAGAAATGGTCCAAAGGGATACTGGCCCTTTAAAATCTGTTGCTATTAAAGAGTCCCTGGCTGCAAGAGAACTGTGGGTCTTAGGTCAGCTTTATGGGCCTAGCACCTTAGCTATTTATTGTAATGCAATTACCATACCAACTCAAGCATTACATGATGCAGGGCCTGCTTCTCATTAGAATGAGAGCATTTAAAAACAGCACAGAACTTTGGAAAACCTGAAATCTTTCAAGAAAGCAAAAATTCACAGGAAGCAATTGCTTCCTGTGCCTTCACCTCCCCCTCTACCCTCCCAACTGCTGTTTCCAGGGTGCACATTTAATTTTTTGGCAAGGAAGCTCAGCAAGAAACAATGAGAACTTCTAAGAACACCAGCAAAATTACATGCTATCAGCAAATTCTTTCCCAGGACAACATCCTTGATTTGATTAGGAATGGCATTTAAAATTGTCCACTATATGTAGGTCTTTTCCAGAATCTTCCTCGTGCTCAACCAACAAATTGGATTGACATTTTCATCCTACTCCATCCAGTACATCTTGATGGGGACAGTAGCTGAAACTCTCTCAGGCAATCTAAGCCACAAAACTAGTCCCAGAGAAAAAAGGAAACCTAGGAACTAGATGCAAGTTAACACTAAAAGAACTTAGAGTGCAAATAAAGTGCTAAGAAGTGCACACTATTTGTCAGCTGAAGTTATAATTCAAAAAGAAAGAAACAAGGACCATATGTTAATCTATTCTTTTGCTGCTATAATGAAATATTTGAGGCAGGATAACTTAATAAAGAAAAGAGTTCTATTTAGCTCATAGTTTTGGAGATTATAGAGCAAGATGCTAGCTCTGGTCTGGCTCTGATGCAGACCTCATGGCATATGGCATCATGGTGACCAAGGAACATATGAGAAAAAGATCATGTCTCAAAACTGGAATACAGAGAGCTGAGTGGAGCATGCATTCTTTTTCTAACAACTGTGGAGAGCTACCAAAGGATATCATGAGAACTATCTTAATCCCTTAAGAGAATAGCACCCTCAATCACCTAAGGACTTTCACTAACCCCAACTGTTAAAGGCTTTATATCACCTCCTAACATTGACATAGGGACCAAGAAGTGAGCCTTTGGGGGACAAAACCATTACAGATCATAAAAATGTTCCTTTGCTTTTATCTATTTCTATTTTTATCTATTCCTTACTGGTATACATTTTTTTTTTTAGTTTTTAAACTATTTTTTAGTATAGTTGTGCTTAAATTTGGAAAAGTAACTGAGTTCTTAACCTGAAATTCTCATTTGTAAATTCTACTTAGTGGGATTTGGGGGGATTATAAGTATCTCCCTGGGAAAATGGCTCATTCTTAGGCTGAGGCACATAAAGTACAACATGAATGTAGAGCATCCTCTCTGTGTACCAGAAAGTAAGAAAATGAAGTGAATGACGGGAACATGCCATAAAGGAGCCTCCACTGTTCAAATTATAAAAAATTTGAGCCTCAAATACACAAAGAAAGTAATAAGTTATAGCCCATTAAGTAATATAGGAACTCACAATCCCATATTAGTAAATGTTTTTACAGTAAAATGGCAACTAAGATGTACAGAAAAGGTAGAAATGGAGAATCATTATGTGTCAGGCATCACTGAAGTGAAAGGATATCGGTTGTAATCTGGGAATACCTCCCACAAAATTCTAATTAAGTACAAAAAAAAAACTGGGGGGGGGGCTTGATAAACACCAGCATTAACAGGTGATTAAGGTTCACATCTTCAGGAATGAGACAGGTCAAGAGAATTCCCCAGGATGCGATGCCCTGAAAAGAGTGTTATTTCTGTAGTGTTTCTGTGAAGGATCTGTGACCTGAGCCTGGTCATAAGGGAATATCAAGCAGGTGAGAATCACTCCACAGAATGAAAGGGTTGCATTTAAAAAAAAAAAAAAATCAAGGGCATGAAGACAGGGAATACCTAAGGAATGTTTCTAGACTGGAAGAGACTAAAGATCTAAAAACTAAACATATTATATGTACTTAAGTGAGATCTTGGACCAGAAACGAAAAGAAGATAAAGACAGAGGCAGACAGTGGGGTGTGGAGAAGAACATACATGACCAAAAGAATGTGATCAAATAGGATCACTTGGGTGATGGGGATGTAGTTCTCTGTTCTGGCAACTTTTCTGCAAGTTTGAAATTATTTCACAATAAACTATTCTTAGAAAAAGAATAAAGAAATAATTCAAATCACCAAATATTATTTACAGGCATGTGTATGAATATGGAAAGAGGAGCTATCACAGACAGCGTCTCCAATTCTGGTTCCAATATGTGACCCATGACATTTCATGTTTTCCTGGTAAAAGTCAGTGGTTCATCAGCAGTTAACCTTCAACAGGTCAAGTAACTTGAAGGTTCTACCCTGAAGAAGGAATTTAGCTGAAATCAGTCATTAAGCCTATGACCTATAAATCTTGAGCCTCAGAAATATCACTGTGCTAGCATCCTTTGTTGAAAGACAGCAGCTCAATCTGTAAGTGGAAAAGAAGCTACCATACTCTGTTGTTACTTACTCCAGCAAGCTTTAGAGAGATTTCTGGTATAGTAAATACAAATTCCAAACTCTACTGCCAACAGAGCCAGGAATAGAATGAGGCAAGTGAAGTGCCCAGGGTGTAAATTTTAAGGAGGCAGTCAGCCACAGGCTGCCCTACTTACCTGACTCTGTCCTAGCCCAGACTACCAGAAATTCTGACGCATTCAGGAATGGACCTTGGACATCTGTATTGACCAATTCCACCAGATGATTTTGATAATCTGTCAGAGATAGGATCTATTTGTCTAGCAAAGTAGTTCTCAAGTGTAATCTCAGACCAACAACAGCAGAATAACCTGATAACTTGTTGCTGTGGTGGTGGTGGTGGTTGTTGTTAGGTGCTGTCAAGTGGGTCTGACTCATAGTGACACTATGTACAACAGAACAAAATACTCCCCAACATTGTGCCATGCCAGGCACTGTTGTCAGTGCTTCTCTGCTATTCATAGGGTTTTCAACAGAAAATAGATTGTTTTGGGAGTGGATTGCCAGATCCCTCTCCCTAGACTGCAGCACCTAGTATCCCCAGGTAGTCTTCCATCCAGTGACTAAACAGGCCCAATCCTGCTTAGCTTCCAAGATCAGGCAGGATCTGATGCCAGATTTCTATGACTGCAGATGATAACTTGTTAGACTTATAGAATCTCTGCCCCATTGCAGGCCTATTGAATCAAAACCTCTGGTAGTTAAATCAGTAATCTGGGTTTTAACAAGCTCTATAGCTGACTCTGTTGAACACTGAAGTCTAAAACCTGCTAACTTGGCCTAAATTTAACACAAAATTATGCTAAAGCCTGGAGAGGGTAAAAACCTTGCTCAAGGTCAGTTTGTGACACATAGATGTAGAAAGAGAATGGAAGTCTCTAGAAGTGAAGATAACCTTAACAAACAATCGAACAGAGCTTCTCTGAAAATTGTAGCTATTTCACTGGACATCTTTTGAAAAAGTAGAGTGAGTATTAAAGTCAAAGTCAATGCCAAATAACTCCTCAGATTTGATAATAAAACATTTCAGCGGTAATTGGGCCAGTATATTCAAACATAGTTTTCCTTTGAAAGAAGCAAATTACTTCATATCTCTTTCTGTCCGTAAATAGAATTATCTGTCACAAACCTTGGCCAGGCATGGTGGTGCACACCTGTGATCCCAGAGACTCTAGAGGTGGAAGCAGAATGATCACAAGTTCCAGCCTACAGGCAACCTGCATAATTTAGCAAGACCCTGACTCAAAATCAAAAATAACAATGGCTGTGTATGAAGCCCAGTAGAAGAGTACTTGCAAAATCTTTTTAAGGGCCTGGGTTCAACTCCCAAGTCCCCATCCCCAGGGGAAAAAAAAGTCTTACTAGCTACTCAATACCAGCCAACTCTAGCTTATAGATGAATGAGTCATCCACCAAGTTTTACTGATTCTTTTAATGACTTTTGCAAACTGGAATCTCCTTCAATAGGACTAACCCTGGAGTGGAATGATATATACTTGTGGAGAAATATTCTGATGAACTTTGCTGTGACGTTTTTATGTAGGAGATGAATTTATCAGTCAGACCTTGTACATCACAATAATTGGCTTGCTCTTACCTCTTATTCCAGTCATTGCTATACTGACTGTGCTGTGAAAGCTTCCGTTGGCTCTGAGCAGGTGCAGTCTTAGAGCACTTAGAATCAGCATTCTGGAAATGTAGGAGCTTTACAACAAGAGACTACTTTCAGTCAAAGAAGGGTGGAAAATAATGTTCACTTGACTGGTGCACCAAAGCACCAAAGTACTACCACTGGCTCTTCCTTTATATTCGCATGAAAATCTATTAAGCCCCTCCCTAAATTATTTTTAGAAAACTAATGGACCCCAATCAGAAACAGAGGATGATTCAGGCTTTGTGGAATCTGGAGTTCTTTCAGTTTGGAAGATAGAGGATTTTTAAGAAAAACAAGTGAAAAATTAAAACACAAAAAGGGACATATGTTTGTTTAGAATGACAAAAGAAGTCACAAGTTATAGGTACCTTGGAGGCCCAGGTACTTTGGCTGTTATATCTCCTTTGTCAATTGACCAGAAATGCTTATACAAAAGCTTGACTTTCCCCTCTCATTTTACAGCTCCCAGAACCTCCTGGCACTCACAAGAGTCTCTTCAAGAGAAGTGCTCTGAAGTGCAAGCTTTAGGCTCACTCTGTCTCTGATCGAGAGACATTTCAAGCTAGAGCCATACACATTATGGTGCAGAAGGAAGGCGTTACCTGTTGGTGGAAGATGGCCACACAAGAACAGGCTGGAGGCATTTCTATGCAGTAGTAGAACAGGTCTCTTGTAGCCCAGCAGACAAATGAATGGGGAATTTGTCACCAGTCTTCTACTACCAAGCACTCTAGAGAGTGCACCTCAACCTTCACAAGTAAGTGGTGATAGAAAAATGACCCATTTGCCATAGTCATCAGCAAGGACATTATGGTGTCTAGGACAGGATACTTCTTCAATATGCAGAATTACCCTCTGCCAGTCTGAGCATTTGCATCTCTGGCCCCACCCAGTCATCACTATAACAAAAACAACCACTATATTCCAAATGCCCCAAAGGAGGTCAGTATCTTCCACAGTTCCACACTGCTGCTAAGAGGGTAAGGTCTCAAACAACAAACCAGAATTGCCTTTTGGGCTAATCTTAAATGTGGATTGGGTGTTATGATTTGAATATGAAATGTCCCCCACAGGATCATGTTTTGAACATTTGGTTCCCAGCTAGTGGCACTATTTTGAAGGACTTTGGAAATGTCATGGGCTGGGACTTAGCTGGAAGAAATACATAACTGGGGACAGATCCTTGGGGGTATCTTGTCCCTGGCCCCTTCCTGTCTCTCTGTTCTTCTTCCAGTCAGCCATCAGGTGAACAAATTTCCTCCCCCGCATACTGCTGCTACCATGATGTTCTGCCCAAGTGCAGGGGACAAGTAACTATGGACTAAATCCCCTGAAACCATGAACCAAAAAATTCTTTCCTCCCAAAAACTGTTTGTCAGATATTTCATCACAGTGATGTGAAAGTAACTATGGAAATGTGAATTCAAAAGACTAGACATCCCTGAAGTTGAGAAAAGCCCATTCCACTCCTGTTTATCAATGCCTGAGACACAGTCCCAAATTCTTTCACCCCACTGTCATAAGTCAAGCCAAAATATAAAACATTAGTGAGAAAAGTATTATGTCCACTATTCTGCTGTCTTCTTCTAGCATAAACTTAGTGACTCTCAGAGTTTAATATGCATAAGAATCATCTGGGAAATTTGTTTAAAAATGCAGATTCCTGGGTCTCCCAGAGATCTGTAACTTTGGAGTGAGACCTAGGAATCTACATTTTTGGTAAGAACTCTAGGTGCTTCCGATTAAAGCTGTCCTAAAATCACATTTCAAGCATGATTAGTTTGGTGTTTTAGTAAAACGAATTGGTTTCAGTAATAATTATCAATACTTTGACTTATTGAGCAATTTGTCCTCATAGAGAGGTATATGTTATCAACTGTTTGTAGGCTTTTCTAACTCCAAACTCACTCTCAATAATTATATTGCCTCAAACATTTCATTAAATTAGGGAGTGGAAAAGAAGAAAAGAGTTTGCAGGTATAAGGGCAGACAGGAGCTTCAGAAAGAAGAAAGAGAACAAGAAATACCAGAAACAAACTTGGCTGACCTGAAACTCTTCCTACAATCAGCTTTCATTATCTCAAACTGTGAAAAATAAAGAGGAGCTATGAGTAGGGAAGATTTTTATGACCTTTTTTTGTTGAGCATAAATGCAACTTCAGGGTAACTTTGTGTTGTTATAATTAGTTTCTTTGGATAGATGGAGTAATTAAACCCCCTGGAGAAGGTCTATAATATTCCAGAATGAAGTGAGGCATAATATAACAAGGCCACTGCATGGTTTCAGAAGATTTTTTGTTGTATTTTTCCAAGGGGAACAAGAGAAAAGGAGGCTATCAGATTATATCACAAGCAAACATTAGATTATAATTTGCCTTTATCTGGTTCAGCACTCTTCTTGGAAGCACTAAAGCACTGTCCACACATTCTTTTAAACTAGGATTAAAGTAATTCTGTACATCTCAAAAGATGACCTTATCCATTGCCTACCAGTTAAATGGGCAAGCACATTTCTTTCCTATATACGGTTTATATTAAGATAGTTGGTATTATTACTGAGCACTTACATGTCAGGTACTCTGTCCATTACTCTATGTGTAATATCTCCCTTAATCCTAACAATACCAATGGTTACTTCCATTTTATGACCAGGAAAGCACAAACTGAGAGCAGTGAGCAATTAGAAAAAGCCTTCATGGCCACCCATGAGGCATGGGTTATAATAAGATAATCGGAGCTGGAATCTTGATCGGTTTGTCAGACCCTAGAACCTGTATGGGTAACCACTGCACAGTAGTACCTTCTGGTAGGAGCCCCTTAGAAGTATCAATGGGAATGAATGGGCTAAAAGTTGCCGCCTAGTATTATAGTTGCAAATGTAGGAGTAGACTAGAGCCTGTGTATCTGAAACAAATGTGTAGCCTCCTAAGATTATATACCCAAGAGAATTCCTGCTGGGCAAGCTCCCAAAACTGGAAGCTGGTAAATGTTATATCCTGTGCCATAATGGTTACGGTGAATGGTTCACCAGCAGGGGACAGATTTGTGAATTTCTATCCATACTGCATGGTCTTCTTTTCATTAGGACTCTTAGTTGTAGAAGACAAAAATCCTACCTTGATGTAGCCTAATAAAAGGAATTTATTAGAAGAATATCAATTGCTATAGTTTAGATATTGACTATCCCCTGCAACAACCCATTTGTTAAAGCCTTGGCCCCTGAGGTGGCACTATTGAGAGGTAAGGCCAAGTGGGAGGTCTTTAGGTCATTAGCGGTTGAAGGGAATTATGGGACCCCAGCCTCTTTCTCTATCTTTCTTGCTTCTTGGCCATGAGGTAAGCAGTTTTGCTATACCACAGTCTCTGACCATGATGTGCTGCCATATCAAAAGCTCTAAGCAATGGGGCCAACTGATCATGGACTTGAGCCCCGTAAACTGTAAACCTGAATAAGTCTTTTCTCCTTACAGGTTGATTGTTGCAGATATTTTGTTCTAGTAATGAAAAGCTGAAAAATACATTGACCTTTCTCACATAACCAAAGTATACCATATTGTTGCTATTGTTAGGTATCATCCAGTAGAGTCCAACTCATAGCGACCCTCATAGGATTTTCAGTGGCTGATTGTTTCATTCAGGATTGTTTTGGGAGTGGACTGTCATGTCCTTCTCCAATTTTTGTGGTGCTGGGGATCAAATCAAACCTAGGGCCTCAGAGAACACAGAGCAGTACTCTTATCAGCTGAGCTAAACCCCAGCCCAAACTATACCATAGGTACAGAAATAACTGGGCACTGGGAACTGTGGTAACCAGGGATTGTAAATGCCAGCGAAATGTGTTCACTTCTTCCCTCTTTCTGTGTGTATATCTCTCTCTCCCGCCCTCCCTCCCCCCATCTCTCTTTTCCTTCCTCCCTCCCTTGCTCCCTTTCTCTCTTTTTCTTCCTTCCTCCCTCCCTTTCTCTCCTTTTCTTCCTCCCTTCTTCCCTCCCTCCCTCACTCTCTTTTCTCCCTTTCTCTCTCCCTCCCACCTCATTGGGCTTTGACTGGTCTTCTGAAAATAGAGGAATACCACTAGCAGTTCCCAAGACCTATATCCTGCAGTAGCCACTAGCAAGAGAGACTACACTACATTCTTTCTTGTCCCAGCTGAAAAATCCCTAAGATGGCATCAAATGGGCTCAGCTTAGACCAGGTATCCAGCCATGGATCAGCCACCATGGCCAGTGTATGTGTACAGCCATTGGAGGCCAATTGCTGTCAGTGGGCTCTGTCCCAGGGAAGAGAAAACCACCTGGCCATCAACCCTTTCCATTTTGCTCTACAGATTATTATAATTATTTAACATTTAGCAGCTCAAATTTAATTCTAGGAAGTTTTATCGTTACACTAGGGCCTCATACAAATTACTACTTGATAAAAATTAGTCAATAAAAATTATAATGGTACACCAATGGCTAAGAAATACCCTGAGCTCCTTCTCTGGGCCTTTAGCTCCCTCTAGCTCAAGTAGTATAGGTTCTTCTCTGTACAGTGAAGAAGTACGTAGACATCTCATCTGCCTGGATGTTGTGTCAACACATTGCTTCAAGACAGAAAGTAAATTCTTGCCAAATGACCATTGATGTTAATTTAATCTAGGTTAACTATACCTGAGAACTCTCTTTATCCTTAAACCATGTAGGTATTTGTTAGATTAATAATTTTAAAATAAAGTGAAAAGTAATAAATGGGGTTGTTGTTTTGTTGTTAGGTGCCGTCGAGTCGAGTCCGACTCATAGTGACCCTCATAGGGTTTTCAATGGCTGACTGTTTCGGGATTGCCTTGGGAGTGGGTTGCCACATCCTTCTCCCATTTTGCAGTGCTGGGAATCAAACTCCAAGCCTCAGACACTGCAGAGCAGCGCTCTACCAACTGAGCTAAATCCCAGCCCAATAAATGGGGTAGAGGGACTAAATTGGTTAGACAATGACATCTATTTCCAAAATAAGACATATTTGGACTGGTATTGTAGCCAAAGAAGGAATTAATGATAACTGATAATGCTTATGCATCTTCATTTATCCATTAGGCATCATATTAGCCAGAAAACTTTCCCTGATACTAACTCTGGGCTAGATTCTTTTCTCATATAGTCTTTCATAGCACCTATCCTACTATATTATAATCATCTTTTGATTTTGTCTGCATCTCCCACTGGTCTGTAGGCCTGGTATTTAGGCCTTGTGTTGGCAAGGGCAATTTACATACAATTCACCAATGTATTTCCAGTGTTTGACACAATGTTTGGCACATAGAAAGTGTTTATAAACATCTCTTATGAATTTAAACTGTATAAAGCTAAAGTACATTAACTCCAAGCTTCAGGCAAGAAATAACATAATCCAGGTGGAAGCAGGAGTCTTGTTTCCAAGCTCATGCCTCCTATGAAACCATTCCTTATGCAGAAATATAGGATAATTGAGCAAGAACAAAATAAGTATGCTCTTCATGTACCTTTTGTGAAATGCAGCAAATGTACAAGAGTTAGACCTGAGAAGTCTTGAGAGGGCAGCAAAGAAGGGAATGTACTATCTTTGTAATGTCTCTGGGGCTTATGGTTAATTAGGTTCATGGTCTTGTCTTTTCAAACTGCCAAGTCAAAGGATGAATATATTCTCACCTTTTACTTAATTAAAACATCTCTTCTCTGCTTTTCTCCATGATCTCACAGTACCTAAGAGCAACAAAGCTCCTGAGAAGACATCCTAATGAAAATAAAGACTTTTCAGAGAACAGGTAGGCTGCTATAATCCCATGGGCAGAGGGGGTAAGAGAGGCTGCTTGTTAATGTCAAAGAGGAAAGTCATCAAAATTCCTTCTTTTCTATCCTCTGTGGAAATAGCCCACTGCTAACCACAAAGTTTTGCAAGATATTCTTTAGTTTCTTGAAAATGTATTATTCCCCCCACTGGTAGGTCTAATTAAAATAATCCCATTTCTCCTAACCTTTCTTTAGAAGATCTGTTTAATCAATTTTTATTACTCTACTCTGAACACTCTCTGGGTTTGTTAGATTTTACTTAATCCTGAATTGGACAAAGTACTTTAATGAGGGTTGCCTCCCACTGCTCCAGGCACAGGCAGGGGCGATGTCCTGATGGGCCACGGCATCAGATACTATGTCTGAAAGCACTTTGTGAACCCTTGAGCAGCACCCAGAAGAAAGGGATGATGATGAGATTGCACATCTTGGACTAAGCTCTTCATTCCCAAGAAGAATGAAGAAGAAATTATTCCAGCCTGCAGCTGTAGCCCTGTGGCATCCGATCCCGTCAGATCTCGGAAGCTAAGCAGGGTCGGGCCTGGTTAGTACCTGGATGGGAGACTGCCTGGGAACACCAGAAGCTGTAGGCTTGGGGGGAAGGACCTGGCAACCCCTCCCAAAAATCAATCTGCCATTGAAAACCCTATGAACAGCAGAGAAGCACTGACAATAGTGTTTCCCCTGTTGTACAGAGGGTCACTGTGAGTCGAATACCGACTCTGTCTTATTGGCTCGGCAGAAGGACCTGGCAACCCCCTCCCAAAAATCAATCTGCCATTGAAAACCCTATGAACAGCAGAGAAGCACTGACAATAGTGTTTCCCCTGTTGTACAGAGGGTCGCTATGAGTTGGATACCGACTCTATGGCACCTAACAACAACAACAACATATTTATAAAATTAAAATGTAGAGCAAGATGTTTTTTAATCCAAATGTAGAGGGTATATTTATTATGTTCTTGCCACTGGGACCCCCAACCTTTACTTTCTTTACCACAAAGCACTAAAAGACAGAGCTTTCAACTTGTAGTCTTTCATTCATTGTAACCAAGAATCCTCAGGGCTTAAGCTCATATTGGTCTGTAGCTTTTCTTACCATGTCCAATTTCTGCATCCTCAGCCTTTCTCTGTCTTATTGGCTAATTCCCCCAAAGATTTTAGTTCAATTGACTTCAAAACTCTGTATGTTCCTTCTATGCACCTTAAAAGGAAGAAAACTTTGGTTATGAGAGTGATTTTGCCCATAAAAGAAGATTTTCCTCCTGCCCTGCTCAGTTCTCTACCCTTGAAGTAAAAGCTTATAGAAATCTTAGTTGCTTCAAACTTGGATTCGCAACTTTTAAGCTACGGCTCTCTTAGTTTACTGATTTTTCCAGACCTAAAATTCTGCCTTTGATTTTTTTTTAGAAAGAAAGCAGTACACTTTTATCAAGGCAATTTTTTAATGTATGATAAGAAAATAACACCATTATCCCACAAATAAAAGTGGTTTTGCAACAATTCCAAAGGTAAAATCCTTATAATTTTGGAAGTAGACCAGGTTAATGGCAACCTCACAACCTTCTCTCTATCCATTCCCTTTTCCATGTGGACCAGAGCCTTCTTTTATTAAAATATAATAAATGATTATTTTAATTCATTGGGATTAGGGATAGTTTGTTATAGTACTAACTAATAAATAAAGAAATTGGTGCTGAGAATCGGGGACTGCTGTAAAAGAAACCTAAATTATTGGCTTTGGATATATATGATGCATGAAGGATGGGAAAATGACAAGAAGTCATTTTTAAAAACTGGAAAAAATGGTTAGAAAACTTTTAGAAGGCCAGAGACATGGTCATTTTTATTACATTGGCATGAAATCTTCTGTTAAAATGTCACATATGGTAACTTGGAAGACAGAAAATTTATCTACTTAACTTTCAAGCATGTCCATGTAGAATATGAAAAGTATCTGCTGGTTGTTTTTAGCTATTTATGATCTGGTACTACAAGAGATGGACTCAAGGAAGCACTAACACATTTGTAAAGAGAACTGAGAAGGAACACAGTCCCAAAATGCAAGGACATGCTAGCCTGAAAAAAATAGAAGAATTTCTCATATCCAGCCTTTCCAAGCAGAAAAAGACTCCAAAATTAAGATAAATCATGGCAGCAAAGATCAAGGGCACTACCCTGAAGGTAAAAATAAAATGAGGAGTTTATTTGCACATCCCTGTTGTAGGTCTAGAAGAAATGAGGCATCTTGTTGACCTCACAGAAGGGCTTCTATAAAGCTAAGGAGATGGTCCCTCAGCAACCAGCTATGCCCAAAATAGGAATAATTTTGTGTACAGAGGAAAACCTAACTCAAAAAAAGAATTATTGGTGTGGCCTTTGACATTCAGACTGAACTCAAATCAAGTATATCGAACTCTCACAAATAGCCGGGCAAAATGGTACATGCCTGTAATTCTAGCAACTCGGGAAGCAGAGGCAGGAGGATTGCAAGTTCGAGACTAAGGGCAGTCTGCATAATTTAGTGAGATGCTGTCTAAAAAAAGTAAAAAAGTGGGCTGAGGGTGCAGCTCAGTGGTCCAGCAATTGCAAAGCATGAAAGCATGTGGCCCTGAGTTCAACCCTCAGTATAAAAAAAGAAAGAAAGAAAGAAAGAAAGAAAGAAAGAAAGAAAGAAAGAAAGAAAGAAAGAAGGAAAGAAATATTACAAATATACCAAGAGCTAAATCAGTGGAAGCACTGCTAGCCTGAGCTCGGAAGAGACTGTCCCTGCTCTACAACAGGAAAAATGACGTATTCCAATTCTATTTTGGGAAGGGCCAACAGGTCTATAGAAAAGAAAAAATATCAACAAGGCAGAAGCTGATAGCTATAAAGAACCATGAATGTGGAGCCACACCAAAGAAGCAGGGCCAGTCTAACCCAGGATAACCTCATTAATTTTTGCTGAACTGTTGTACCTATACTCAAACTATAGCTGCAAATGACAGATGAGTGTATTTCTGGCATAAATTTTTATTATTTTCATTTATATTAACAAGTAAGAATAAGAGAAAAACAACAGACATATGTTGGAACTTCACTCATTCATCAGTGACATGAGTGATTTCTTTGTTGATTTGGAAAATAGTTTCCAAGTACTATAAGAATATTTTTCTCATTTTTTGTTATTCAAAATATAATCTCTACAGACACATTTTATGTTTATTTGCATTATTTACATTTGCTCAATAACTTTCTGAAGTCTAGAGAGTCAACTAAATGATAAGTCAAATCTGACTTGCAGCATTTGCTGATTTTCATGGTATATATATTCCTACCATGGCAAATTTCAAGTTATCAATTTGATGCAATGAATACAGAGAGGAAAGAGGAAGTATAGAAGTAGCACACCATTATAGAGTATTCCTACCACATAGGAATAGCAGACATAAATAACCTTAAGAGTACAGACACTGCACAGAACAGTACAGTAAAGTGCTACAAAAACATCTGGAAAATGATAAATTATGAGTACATATCATATTCGTGTTCAGTTTAATTTATTAATTGTATGTTTATATAATTTATTTTTTCCCTTTTATTGGTAAATGTTGGTAGGATACAAAGTAATACAGCATTTGCTTTTTCCATTATGCAACTATTACATCAGTTTTGGTAATACTTTCATTGACTTATGAAACTTATGCAATCTTTTGACTAATATGTAGTAAACCTTGTATGCACATTTAGGTTATATTCCCCTATTTTTCCCATGTGCTCCTAAAGTTGCATTATTTACACTGAAATTATCCTCTCCCCTTTTATCCCTTTACATTCTTTCCCCTCCCCATCCCACCTTCCACAATTTTCACTTCCCTTTGCTAGTCCCCTCCCTCCTTCTTTCCACTCTTTATATTTTCCCTTCTTTGCTAAGTATAATTACACATTTTTATATATCTACTTATGTGTGGGTTTTTACTTCCTTTAAGTAGATTCAGCTCCAAAATATGAGTGAGAACATATGCCATATCTCTTTTTGAGCCTATGTTCATTCACTTACGATGATATTCTCCAGTTCCATCCATTTTGCTGCAAATGATATTATGTCATTCTTTTTTTATTGCTGAGTAATGTTCCATTGTGTATATATACCATAATTTTTTATCCATTCTTCTGTTGATGGGCATCTTGGTTGGTTCAGTATCCTTGCTATTGTGAAGAGTGCTGAATAAAATATGCAGATGGAAGTGTCTCTGTGGTTTGATGACTTCTCTCCCTTTGGTTATATTCCCAGGAGTGATATAGGTGGATCATACAGAAGTTCTATTTTTAGTCTTCTGAGGTATCTCCATATTGATTTCCAAAGTGGTTGAATAAATTTACTGTCCCACTAACAATGTAAAAGAGTTCCTTTTTCTCCACATCTCCATCAGCATTTGTTATTATTTGTTGTGTTGTTCTTGGCCATTATTATCGGAGTAAGGTAGAATCTCAGGGTAGTTTCAATTTGCATTTCTCTAATGGCTAGGGATAGTGAGCATTTTTTCATGTGTTTCTTGGCCTTATGAACTTCTTCATTTGAGAACTGTCTCTTCATTTCCTTTGCCCACTTATGTATTGGGTTATTTATTGTCTTGGGTTTTTTTTCTTGAGTTCTTTGTAAATTCTAGAAATTAGTCCTCTGTCAGATGTGCAGGATGTGAAGATTTTCTCCCATTCAGCAGGCTCTTCCTTAATTCTGTTGATTGTTTCCTTTGCTATACAGAAGATTTTTAATTTCATGTAATCCCATTTGCCAATTCTTGGTGCAATTTCCTGAGTGACTGGATTCTTACTAAGGAATTACTTTTCTATGCCTATGTGTTAGAACATGTTTCCTATTTTTTCTATTTTTCTAGTTGTCTTAAACTTTCTGATTTTGTGCTGAGATCTCTTATCAATTTCAAATTGACTCTCATGCAAATTGAGAGGTGCAGGTATATTTTCACTTTTCTGCAGATGGATATCCAATTTTCTAGCACCATTTGTTGAAGAGGCTATCTTTTCTCAATGTTGCATCCTTAGCCCCTTTATCAAAGATCAGGAGGGTGAAAGTTGCATGGGTGTGTCTCTGTATCTTCAATTCTCTTCCATTGGCCTTGAAGCCTATTTTTTGTGCCAGTACCAAGCTGTTTTTGCTACTACAGCCCTGTAGGATAAAGTCAGGTATTATGATCTCATCTGCACTTGTTTTGCAGCTTAAGATTGTTTTGGCTATATGTGGTCTTTTGTGTTTCTATATAAATTTTTGGATTATTTTTTCTATTTCTGCAAAATCTGTAATTGGGATTTTAATGGGAATTGTTATAAATAACTTTTAGTACTACAGCCATTTTTATATTCATTCTCCCAATCCATGAGCAGGGAAGATCCTTCCATCTTCTAGTATCCTCTGTGATTTCTTTATTTAATGTTTTGAAGTAGTCCTTGTAGATATCTTCAGGGTCTTTTGTTAGATTGATTCCTAAGTACTTGAATTTTTGGTGGGCTATTGTGAAAGGGATTGCTTCCTTGATTTCCTTCTTTTACTGTTCACAATTTGTGTAAAGGAAGGCTACTGGTTTTTTAGTGTTAATTTTGTATCCTGCTACTTTACTGAAGGAGTTAATTAGGTCTAAGAGTTTTCTAGAGGAGATTTAGGGGTCCTTTAGGTAAAGGATCATGTCATCTGTGAACAAGGGTAATTTGACCTCTTTCTTGCCTATCAGTACCCCTTTGATTTCATTCTCTTGTTTGATAGTTTATATAATTTCATGTTTAGTAATAACTATGTTAAGGGCTGGGGTTTAGCTCAGTTGGTAAAGTGTTGCCCACACTCTCTGAGGACCCAGGTTCAACCCCCAGCACTGCAAAAACAAGAGAAGGATTTGGCAATCCACTCCTAAAGCAATCCTGAAAGAATCAGCCATTAAAACCCTATGAGGGTTGCTATGAGTTGGTCCCAACTTGATGGCACCTAACAACAACAAATAACTCTGTTTAATAATAAACCTGGGAAATTCCTAGAAATTCAGCAGTCCACACAAGCTAGCTCCAGTTCTTGCTATTTATGAAAAATAAAGAAAACTTATGATTTTAACTCAAAGAAGGAAAAACAACAATAGAGTTATTACTAAGTTGGTGGGGTGGAATTTAGGACAGTATCACTACCCTATTCTTTGGTTGAGTTTACAAGAAACTGTAAGATCTGACCTGCAACTTGCTGTCCAGTCTTATCTCTTGACACTCCTTACTTGAAGTTTGTGCTCTATCAACAACAAGTTTTTATTTCTCATTCCACATCATGATGTTTCTATTTCTGTTCCCCTATTCATGGCTTATCCTTTGCCTGGAATACCTCTATCTCACCTTTGTACTCTACCCTCCACATTTGTACAGCTAATTTCTACTCACAGCTAACATTTACTGATGTATAAAAGCTCAGTTTAAATGTGACAACTCCTAGAAAACTTGTCTTTTCCTAGCCCACTTCCAAAGCAAGGTCAGAACTGACCCTAAGCATTCCTATGAGGTCTGGACCTCTGTTAGAAGCTTCTTAGAACACTATGTTGAAATATTTCTTTTGAGAATCTATCTTTCTGAGAAGTAAGAGTGCTTCCTAAGGAAAAGAGATGGCACCTTATTTAGTTTTATATCCTGTGCCTAACAAAAACTAGGACTCAATAAATGTTGAATTAATTAGTGAATAAATGTGATTCTCAGTTTTGATGAAATGGATCCTTTCAAGAGGAAGCAAAAAATAACACTGTGTGTAAAGGAAATATATCTAAACCAGAGAATGTACCTTTGGAGAATACTATCAAAATAAAGTAAAAGCAGAATGTGGCCAATCTCTGGCTTTACTGAAGCCAAAGAAACAGAAGGTATGTGTTACTGGTATGAACCACAGTTCTAGAATAGAGACAAGATTTAGGAGTTGGAAGCTCCATTTTGTCAAAGACAGAGATTCTTACCAGTGTTGGATCTGCTTGCTGTCATGGTACCAATCCTCTGAAGATAAGGTAAAGGAAGAGCAACAGTAACTCAACAGCTAATTTTATCCAGTTAGGAAAAGCTGAAAGAAAATAAGATTGTAATGGAATCTGGAACAAAAAGCAACTCAGAATGTGTGAGCTCACAATAGTACTAGAGGAGGGCAGCAGGTAGTGCTGGGCAAGTTTTATCTTTAATAAGCGGAGAACTCAAGTATGTAAATACTAACTAAATATTACCATAATGAAAGACAGGGAAAGAGAAGGCCAGCTCTTATTTTATAAGAGTAGCAAAATTTTGCACTTAATACTGATGGGGATTTCAGAAGTCCTCACTAAAACATTCATTGAGTTGTCTTGATGAATAAATCAACTTTCGGCAGGCAAGAATGGGAAGAAAAGGTATTCCAAGTTCCAAAAAAGGTCAAGAAAAAGATAGAACTACCAGAGAACATGATGTACACCTATAATCCCAGATACTTGGGAGACTGAGGTAAGAGGACCTCAAGGCCTTAAGACCAGAGGCAGCCTGTACAACTTATGGAGATCCTGTCTCTAGATGAAGAAAAAAATGAAGAAGAAAGAAAAGTAAAGAAAAGAAAGTAAATAAAAGAGAAAAGAAAAGAAAAGAGAAGAAAAAAGAAAAGAAGAAAGAAAAGAAAGGGAGGGAAGAAAGAAGGAAGGGAGTGGGCTGGGAGTGCAGCTCAGTGGCAGAGCACTTGCCTAGAATGTGCAGGCCCTAGGTTCAATCCTCTGGTACCAGGGAAAAAAAAAGTAGACTGGCATATACTTGTTAAGAAATAAAGCCTGATAGAGAACCCTGTTTAACAAAGCAGTTAGAAAGGAATATAATATGTGGGAGCTGAGTCTTACTTAAAGGAAGGAAAAAACTATATATAAGCAGATATTTTTAAAATGAGCAATTAAACTTAACTAACAGAAGAGAAATTATAAGCAGAGTGCAAAGAAGGAGGGAGGGGACCAGCAAAGAGAAGTGAAGGTTGTGGAATATGGAAAGGTGAAGGGGAGGGGAAAAAATGTAAAGGGATAAAGGGGGAGAGGATAACCTAAGTGTAAATGATGCAACTTCATGAGTACATGGGAAAATAGAGGAATATAACCCATAAATGCATACATGTTTTACTATGTATGAATCAAAAGTTTCCATAAACTTTGTAGGTTGATGAAAGTGGAACCAAAAGTGATGTAATAGTTGCACAATGGTAAAAGCAAAAGCTGTATTACTCTGTACTCCACCAACTTTTATCAATAAAGGGGGAAAAAAGAAAAGAATATTAGTTTAACAAAACACATTGTTCATGAACCTTGGAAAAATCTTAGTGATTACAGTTTCCCATGCAAAATGTCCAGTGACTATCTTTCAATAATTTATTTGAGAGTCTTTTCCAACATTAGTCCCAAGGGCTCTCTTGTTTGCAGACTCCATCCTCATCTCTCTTTTGTGAATTACATTTGTCCATAAATTTTCTCCAATACTTTGCTATCTCTTCCATTTTCTGTAATTTCTTAAAGATTATAGACATAAGACCTATCAAAACTCTGTTGCGGTTGTTGTTGTTGTTGTTGTTATTGTTGTTGTTGTTGTTAGGTGCAATTGAGTCAAGTCCAAGTTATAGTGACTGCTATATGGTCTTCAATGGCTGATTGTTTCTGGATTGTTTTGGAGTGTTTTGTGGGTGGACTTACACATCCTTCTCCTATTTTTGTGGTGCTAGGGATTTTGTGGTGCTAGGGATTAAACCCAGGTCCTCAGAAAGTGTAGAGTAGTGTTCTACCAACTAAGCTAAACCTAAAAACCCTAGGCTATAAAAACAAAATTAATTAATTGGTGGACAATTATGAACTATGAATTATGAATTATGAATTATGAATGAATATGAACACATACTACTCATTCTTTTAGTGAAGGAAGACGAGGAGGGGTGGGAGGGGTTGGGGGAGGAGGAAGGAAATATACGGAGAGAGACAGAAATATGACTTTGATTGTACATTTCGTTCTTTAATTTTATATAAACATACAAGTAAAGAAGATCCCATGCAATTCACAGTTCAATTAATGTATAGAAGTAAATATGCAACTATGAACTTTCTAAGGAAAAACTCTACAGAAAGCTATATCCTGTACAGAATTCAAGATTGATACAGAAATAAATACCTCACCTTTTGAAAGGGTAATTAGTATTAATATATTTTTCTAGCCCTATAGTCAAAAGGCAATTAGGTCCAGCCAACAGTTATTGAAATGAAAAGAACCTCATTTTGCATTAATAGCTAGGTCATTTGAACAGCTTCATGAGCAATACACTTTAGCAATTATCTTCTACATAATATTCGCTTTATTCTTTTGTAAAGAAATATGTCCTTTTCACTCTCCTCAAAATGGTTGCTGAAAGTTTAAAATAATAATAGATAGAAATGTAAATGAACAGTATTTCCTATCAAAATAAGTAAATAAGATATTAGTAAGCATTAACAAATGAACACATTCAAAAATTAGCATTCATTAACCCCATGTTTCTCAGTGAATGGTTCATTGAATACAGTGGAAATCCCACAGTGACTTCTGTGCTTTGCTGAGTTCTACTTCATGGGCAATGGAGTTCTTGGACTTGTTGGAGACATTAATCACTATCAATGGGAGGAAAAAATGTAGGGGAAATCAGGAGGTTAACCACAGAACCAGGAAGCCAGAGATGGTGCCATTGCCCCCAACAATCCAACAAATCTCTATCCATCTCTGCACTATATGCCAGGCACTGTGTCAGACAGTAAGGATTAAATATTGGATGAGATATGATCTCTGTTGGTGGGGAGCTTACAGTTGAGTATTTTAAATAATCTGAGCTTTAAAACCTGGCTCAGATTGCAGAGGGAATGGGGAAACCGGTGCCAGCAGTTCCCATCTAGAGCTGAGAGGCAGCTCCCTCCCTCCTGTTGTGGCGGGACAGTTGTGCAGATGTGATCTCCTCGGACATACAGGCACACATACACCCGGATCCCAGACACACCAGAGGTGATCTTAAGTCATCCCATTGCACTGTGGAGAAATCTGGGTCTGTGGAGGTGACTGAGCCCCATGAAGATAGAATGATCCTTTTTGGCAGAGCCTAGCAGCACAATTAGTCACAATAAGAGCAGTTTCGATCACAATCACTGTGCAGGGACAGACCTGCAGCAGATTCCCTCTGGGGCAGTTGGATATCATCCCTCCCACAACAGGATATGGTCCTCCCAAGTGGTCTCCCAAGTGGGTAGAAATCCCTGCAATAAAAAAAAATCCACAATAGCAGCCATATTCCCTCCATGCTGTAGGCTTTGGAGTGGAAATCTCTGATTTGGGGAATTGGCACCCAAACTACGTGGGACAGGGAGAACTCCAGGGAGGACCCCACAGGTTCCACTGCCTCTCGAACAATACAATAGACACAGAATATTTTCTGGAACAGTCTCTTTGGGCACTCAGTGTCCCACTTAAACCCAGGACATTATGGGGCGGTCTACATTATCTACCCAATTGGCAAGACTAAGCCAGGTTGCTCCTGCAGATTATGTGAAAACACTGCCACCCTGAGTTGTGCAGGGAGCACTGCTTCCTGCAGTATTGACTTCACCTGGTGGAATTGGGTGTCCACAGTTCAGATTCTACCTGCAAGAACATACAAGGGCTTTTTTTTTTCCCCCCTGTACGGGGGTTTGAACCCAGGGTCTTGAGCCTGCTTGTTTTATAGGTGCTGGACCTCCACACTGCACCCTCAGCCCATATTTTTTACTTTTTGAGACAAGGTCTCGCTGGGTTGCCCAGACTGCCTCTGATCTTGGGCTTGCAGTCCTCCTGTCTCTGCCCCCCAACCCGTTGGGATTGCAGGCGTGCACCACCACACCTGACTCCAAGCATTTTTATATGTGTGTGGGAGCGTGTATGCGTGAGTTTTTGTTTTTTTGTGTGGTTTTTTGTTGTTGTTTTGTTTTGTTTTGTACAGGGGTGTGAACCCAGGGTTTTGCGCTTGCTTGATTTGTAGGGGCTGGACCACCATGTTGCACCCCCAGCCCATATTTTTTGCTTTTTTAAACAGGGTCTTGCTGGGTTGTGCAGATCTTGGGCTTGCAATCTTCCTGCCTCCACCCGCCAAGCCGCTGGGATTCCAGACATGCACCACCACACCTGACTACAAGTGTTTTTATATGTATGTGGGAGTGTGTATGCATGAGGTTTTGGGGTTTTTTTGTTTGTTTTGTTTTGTTTTGTTTTGTATGGGGGTTTGAACCCAGGGTCTTGCGCCTGCTTGCTCTGTAGGTGCTGGACCACTGCACTGTGCCCCCGGCCCATATTTTTTGCTTTTTTAGACAGGGTGTTGCTGGGTTGCACAGAACTGGGGCTTGCGATCCTCCTGCCTCTGACTGCCAAGCTGCTAGGATTGCAGGCATGCACCACCGCACCCAACTACAAGTGTTTTTATATGTGTGTGGGAGCGTGTATGTGTGAGGTTTTTTTCTCTTTTTCCTTCCTATTTTTCTTCCTTTCTTCTTTTACTCTCTTCCCTTTTTCTATTCTCTTTCTCTTTTTCTTAAGCTATATATGTCTTTGTTTTAATTATTTTACCCTTAAGTCTTAACCTTAATTTTCATTTTAACAATAATTTCTATTAGCCTCTGTCCTTTACCTCCTCTTTCCCCCTCTTCTGTCACCAGATGCCCCCCTTTCTCACCCCACAGAAGAGAAACAAAATCTATTGCCTCCCTAACCCCTAGCCCCTTCGGAGATGGGCTGGTGGACTAAAGAGAGAACCACACAGACCAAAAAGCCGAGAATATACCCAGCTTATAAACTCTAATAAGCACCAGAGATTCAACACCACACAATCTCAAAGGAATAACAGAGGGAAAAGTTCTGCACACTCAGGAGGGATGAATTCTATTTCCTGTACCATATTATGGGCAAACAAAGTAAACCTACAAAAAGCACAAAGTGGCAGCATGGATCTGAAGGCTCCACAGATCAAAGCTCCCCAACAAATAACTCCAAGGACTCTCAATTCTTAGAGATCTCTGATTCAGAATTCAGAGTCATGGTTATAAACATGCTAAGAGAAACTAAAACGAATACTACAGCACCCTGGAAATCCTTGAAAGGAAGGTATCTCACTTGGAATCCGTTCTGTCATCCCAGTTAGAAATGATAAGGAAGAACCAAGCCACTATCCTTGAAACTCAATCCAAATAACTGAATTGAACTCAGCTAAAGAATCCTTTTCATTAAGATGATGAATCTCAGCTGAGGATTTCCAATTCCAAAGATGCCATAAATGAACTTAAATACAAGCAGTCAGAAATGGAATCAATGATAAAGGTTTTAAAAAAAAGATTTCCAGGAGAACTCAGATAGAAATAAAAACAAAATTTAAGAATTCAGGGCATCCCTGAAGGAGAAGAACGATCCACTGGAGGCCTTCAAAACCTAGTAAATGATATCCTCAGGGAAAACTTCCCAAAGATAGCACAGGAGATATATATATATATATATATATATATATATATATATATATATATATGTACCACTGAGACATTCAGGACTCTTTTGAAGGCTGACATAAGTAGATCATCCTTGAGACATGTCATTGCTTGCATGCTGTCATTAGAGACCAGGGAAGCTATCTTGCAAGCAGCAAGACAGAAACCCCTTATTACTTATAAAGCAAAACCTATCAAAATTACTGCAGACTTCTCCATATCAACATTGAAAGCTAGAAAGGAATGGACACAGGTGATACAAATACAAAAAACAAAAAATCTCCAGCCTAGATTAATATATCCAGCAAAGTTATCTTTGATAATAAATGAGGAGTATAAGACATTTAATGACATTGAAGCTTTTAAACGATATGCAACAACCAAACCAGCACTGGAGAGGATAATAAATCAGTTGCCACATCCAGGAGAGTTAAGACAACCCTACAAAGGAAATCAAAGAACCAATTAACTGAGAAGAGTCCAACACAAGAAAGGTCCAAAGCAAACATGAATCATAAATCAGTAACAGGTAATGATTGGATAAATGACAATAAATGCTCCTCAGTAATCTCTATTAATGTAAATGGTCTTAACTCACCAATTAAGAGACAGAGATTGGCTAATTGGATGAAAAATCACAAACCATCAATATGCGGTATTCAAGAAACTCATCTAACCCACAAAGACGGGAATAAACTGAGAGTTAAGGGCTGGAAAAAATGTGTACCTAGCAGGGGGGGAACAAAAGAAAGCAGGTGTGGCAATTTTAATTTCAGATCGAATAAATTTCACTCCAAAACTAATTAGAAGAGATAAGGATGGTCACTACATTTTAATACAAGGAACAATTGATCAAGAATCAATAACGCTCCTTAATATCTATGCCCCAAACATAGGGGCTCCTAGCTTTATAAGACAAACCTTGTGGAATATAAAGAACTTTTTGGACTAGAATCAACAATAATGGGGGACTTCAATACCCCACTCTTCTAAAGAGACTATTCATCAAAACAAAAAAATCAACAGAGAAACGTCAAATCTAATCTCCACCCTAAACCAGCTGGATCTTACAGATATATACAGAATATTTCATCCACACAATGAGGAATACACATTCTTCTCAGCTCGACATGGTACATTTTCTAAAATAGATCATATGCTAGTCCATAAGAACTCCCTCAACAAGTTCAAGAATATACAAATTATCCCCTG
>VMDO01018467.1:0-42145 GCA_007922755.1 Pedetes capensis
AAAGAAGAGAAATAAGGAACAGTTCTTTGAAGTTTTAAAACAATTCTTAAAGTATCAAAGTATATATCTTTATGCTTATAAATCTTAGAGCTTTGATCTGGATATTAGTATGTTTATCTCAATTATTCCATATTGGTTTGACATGAACTCTGTCATATAAGTAAATATTACTTTTATCATTTTAATTTCTAGGTCCTGTGATTTCAAGATGGAGCCTTTGATGGATAATAATGTTTTCAACTTCACTAGATTGAAAGATGCTTAGAAAATTGGTAGAGTATATTTCTGGTCAGGGCTGGGGTTTAGTCCAATTGGAAGAGTGCTGCACCACACTCTCTGAGGACCCACGTTTGATCTCTGGCACTGCAAAAATGGGAGAAGGATATGGCAATCCACTCCCAATGCAATCCCGAAAAAATCAGCCACTGAAAACCCTATGATGGTCATTATGAGTTGGACCTCACTCCACAACCCCTATCAACAACAATACTTCTGGGTGTATCTTTGACAGTGCTTCCAGAGATGATTGGCTTGTCGGATAGCAAACTGAGGTGGGAAGACCTGCCCTGAACGTAGGCAGTGCCTTCAGTATGTTGGGGCCTGATGAAACAAAACGCAGAAGAGGGGAAACTTACTAGAGCCTTCAGAGTGCAAGCTCAATTCTTCTTGAGCTGGCATATTTTTATGTTACTGCCATTTCCCTCAATCATCAAACTCCAGATTCTTTAGCCTTTGAACTTGACCTCACACCAGCAGCTTTCCAGGGAGCTTCCATGCCTTCTGCCTTGGACTGGGGCTGCATTACTTGTCCCTCTTGTTCTGAAGCTTTCAGTTTCATGGACTGAGCAGCTACTGTTTTCCCTGGCTTTCCAGTCTGCAGATGCCATTGTGGGACTATCCAGCCTCTAACCTTATAAGCCAACCTAATAAATCCCTTCTTATAAATACATTCTATTGGTTCCATTCCTCTAGAGAACCCTGACTAATATAGATCCCTTCCTCTATGCTAATTATTATTTTAGTGAAACAAGACATATTTAATCTTATTTTATATTCAAATATTTGCCTCAAAAATAGCTATTTATTCTATTTTAAAAGATTTGTAGATCTAGGCCTTCCATATAATTTCTGTGTAATTATATAAATGTCTGTTTTTTAGCATGAGCTTATTAAATTACATTCTATTTATTATTTTTATGATTTGTAGGTAAATTTTTAAAACAATTCAAATTCAAAATTATTTGCATTTCACATGTCAATAATGTTCGTATAATTACTATAGCATTCAAACATTGGATTTCATCTCTTGTAAATTTATTTTAAAAAGAAATTATAATTTTTACAACACAATCAAATAACCTCTCATTCTGAATCTCACTTGAAACAATGTATTCTATGGGATGATGATAAAAATATATTGAACAAATATTCTGAGTTCTTAGATTTTTATTTATTTTTTGGGGGGAGAAGGAGCAATTGACTTCTGAGTTTTACTCTGAAACCTCTCATTTCATTATAACTACATACCACCTGAAAATAATCTAGAAGAAGGTTACTCATCAAGTTCAATGGAGATGGAAACAGTAGAGTCTCTTTAGAGGGAGGGAAATGGTGTCTTTACTGTGGTTCTATATACTACATCAATCGCATAGTTAAATTGCACTATTGATTCACACCAAGACTTATACATGGTCACACATTTTATCCCTTTATTAACCTTTAAGCTTTTGTGATCTGTCAGGTATAGATACTCCTCTGTTCAGCAGATCAAAATTGTAGCTAGCCACAGGCCTCAATATTTCAAAGGCTACTAGTAAAAATGGGAGAAGGGCCTGGCAATCCACTCCCAAGGCAATCCCAAAACGGTCAGCCATTGAAAACCCTATGAGGGTCGCTATGAGTTGGGTACCAACTCGACAGCACCTAACAACAACAACAACTAGTAAAAATACTTTGATTATGTAAACAGTGCCTACCTTCATTTTAAGATAAACATATTTTCTATTCACCACAATCCTCATGGCCCTTTTTTTCCACAATTCACATAATTTACACCTGTGGGATGTTGGTTCTAGATTTGAGTGAGCCATAATATCTTAGGGCTGGGATTTAGCTCAATTGGTAGAGCGCTGCGCTGCAGCCTCTGAGGTCCCAAGTTCAGTTTCCAGCACCGCAAAAATGGGAGAAGAGCCTGGCAATCCACTCCCAAGGCAATCCCAAAACAGTCAGCCATTGAAAACCCTATGTGGGTGGCTATGAGTCAGATACCGACTCAATGGCACCTAACAACAACAATAATATCTTAGGTTTAAGGTATGTTGCATCATTTAATAGAAAAAGGGTTCAAATTAACCGGGGGATATACAATGAAAATTCTTTTAGAAAACCCACTAGTACCAAAGTGTAAATTCCATTTGTATTAAATTTCCTAGGTCCCAACAGTATCATAGGAAATCTTAAGATTTTTAAAAGCAATTTGAATAAAGTATTTGAAGTAGACTTGACTTTATCCCATTTATTTAAAAGTCCTATATTGTTGTTGTTGTTGTTAGGTGCCGTGGAGTCGGTATCCGACTCATAGCGACCCTCAAAGGGTTTTCAATGGCTGAGTGCTTCGGCATTGCCTTGGGAGTGGATTGCCAGGCCCTTTTCCCATTTTTGTGGTGCTGGGAATTGAACTCGGGGCCTCAGAGACTGCAGAGCAGCGCTCTACCCACTGAGCTAAATCCCAGCCCAAAGTCCTATATAAGTGAGTTAAATAGTACAAGCTAGACACTTCACTTAAATATTTTTCATTATTTTTTCTGATTTTTCTCATAAATATTTTACTGGAACAAAATTTACATTAAAAAATAAGGAGTATGTTCAGTAGTTAATAAATATGGATCAATTTAGAGATACCAGTTGTAACAGAAATATATATTTGGCTAGAAAATGTCTGTTTCTGTCAAACAGCATATGGAAGTGAGAAATAAAGGTAAACCTGAGATTATTGTTTGTGAAATGGTAATATACTTGATTAAAAACATTAATACATAAGAACATAATATTTATCATATAACTGATGATTCCATATTATTATACAATGGATAGAAGTGATACTCAAATCACACCATAAAGCTGAATTGTGTTTTGCTTAAAGAAAGTGTGGACAATCTAAGCTTGAGATTGTATTATATTTTGGAAAAATGTAGTACAGAGAGTATATTAGCTTTCTGGAAACCTCATAAGAGATATAGAAAAAGACATGAGGGAGTCAACTTGAATAGGGTCGAGGAAAATATAGATAGGAGTGGCAAAGTCCATTGCTACTATAAATAATTTCATTCTTTAAAATCTTTATAGGGTATCCTGGAAGAAATATTATTTGTTGGCCAGAAAGCTTAGAAATCAGAAAAAAAATCACGAATGCCTATAACTCTAATTATAGGAATTTCATGCTATTTTGAATAATAAATGGATATAAGTTTGAAAATCAAAGTTAATCACTAATATGTGTAAAAAGATGGTTGTTACTTTTTATTTATTTATTTTTTGCCTCGAGGAAGAATTCTATTACAAAGTCAACTATAGTACATTAGTTATTAGAAGCTGTCTCCATGACAGAAGCTTAGTTCTTCATATGTTTGTAGAATCTCAGCAGATTTTGAGTATGGCTGCAATTCCCGGCACAATATTTGTTTAATGAACAAATTACAGACAGTTTGGAGTACTTTTAACTTACAGTGTCTTTTTGTAGTCTAATCATTTTTACATGAACTTAAGTCAAGAAGGAAATTTATAAGTATAATTTTGGAGACATGAATAATCTATTGGCCATGGGCAGTGTAACATTTATCATGTTGTGTACAGAATAAAAATAGTGCATAAGATTTGTTGCTAAAGACAAGATACTTATTGCTCAGAAGTATACAAAGAATGAAAGCCAGGTGTAGTGGCCCACGCCTGTAATCCCAGAGGCTTGGGAGGCAGAGGAGGGAGGATCGCAAGTTCGAGACCAGAGGCAGTTTACATAATTTAGCTAGACCTTGTCTCAAAAAAGTAGAGAAAATGGGCTTGGGGCGCAGGTCAGTGGTCCAGCACTTGCAGAGCATGCAAGCGAGAGGCGCTGGGTTCAACCCCCAGTTGTTGTTGTTGTTAGGTGCCGTCGAGTTGGTAGAAAGTCACAGACACATATCTTCATGATCTTTCTTTTTGGTTTAAAAGGATGTTCTCCAGTACTGTGATTAAAATATCAGCAAAGTAAGATATAATTATGTTGTCAATGAATCAGCAGAGAACATAAAATTTGTTGCCACTTCATTACTTCTCATAAGTCATAGTGGCTGGCCTTTTAATACAGGTGTTTGCATCTATCAATCACTGAGAGAATCTCTCAGCTTTTTTCCCCCTGTCAATCAAGTTTCACTGACTTGTTGATGCAAGGTGTACATTTGCCTGAAGCAATTGGTTTAAAAGCACTTGTAATTCAGAGAGGGATATTTCATGTTGTCTCTGTTAAAACATTAAAGTTATTACTTTCTGCCAGATTTATGGATGGAGAAGAGAACCAAGTTATGAGCTTCTGGTGGAAATTACTGGTGTCATGAGAGAAAGGACCAGACAATTTTGCAGTTGTCAAAGGTTTCAGGAAGGTTCATTCGCATTCTTGTTTACCTCTGTTTGAAATTTAGAGGTATTGTACTACTGATGACAACTATTATACTGTTGGAATGTTAACAGCTTGTATAACCAGTATTTCTTTAGACTACACTAGGCTAAGGATTCCGAAGTGTCACAATAATAATGAGCAAAGTTCACCTTCAACTGAAGAAATATGAGAATTCTAGGTCCCTACAGATCTTTTCAAGCTTTATTAAGCACTTTCTGTTAGGAAGGAGTCTGAAATGCTCTCAAGAATAACCCCTTGTGATTCCAGAGAATATGTGTTTACACTTTCAGTGTGCACTTCCTCCATGAAGACTCACAAACAAATCCATAAGAGCTGAATTTAGCAGTCATGTAACTGGTATTCCACGTTGTTGTAGTTGTTAGGTTCCGTTGAGTAGGTTTCTGACTCATAGCGACCCTCGTAGGGTTTTCAATGGCTGACTGTTTCGGGATTGCCTTAGGGAGTGGATTGTCAGGTCCTTCTCCCATTTTTGAGGTGCTGGGAATTGAACTCGGGACCTCAGAGACTGCAGCGCAACACTCTACCAACTGAGCTAAATCCCAGCCCATACTCCACATAGGAGTTAGTATTTCCTTTCTCTTCTGAACCATGCAAATGTGTTCTACTCTCTCTCCTCAGGGACGTGTTTTCCTATTAAGTTATGTTCTGCATATGCTGGTCCACAATGTTGGACATTAGGTTTGCTACAGCAGGCCTCCTACATATATATTATATATGTATATTACACACACACACACACACACACACACACACACACACACACAGAAAGAAACACTTTTTATTACTGTAAAATATGCATAACAAAATTTACCATTTTGCCCTTTGGAAGTATATAGTTTAGTGACATTAAGCATACTTACACTGTTATGAAACCACCACCCCTATCCATTTCATTTTCATTATCTCAAACTGAAATTCTGTACCTGTTAAACAACGAATCCCTATTTTCTTCACCACACTCCCACCTCATAAACCTTAAAAAGCATTATTCTTCTTTCTGTTTCTATGAATTTGACATTTCTAGATAACTTGTATATAAATAAAGAATAAAAAATTTGTCCTCTTTTTTGTCTGGCAT
Source organism: Pedetes capensis (assembly GCA_007922755.1). Lineage (NCBI taxonomy): Eukaryota > Metazoa > Chordata > Mammalia > Rodentia > Pedetidae > Pedetes > Pedetes capensis. Next base: position 5,751 of record VMDO01018467.1, read on the forward strand.
ATTTCAATTAGGATTGTTGTTAGGTGCCATCAAATTGGGTCTGACTCATAACGGCTCTATGTACAACAGAACAAACCACTACTCAACGCTGTGCCATGCCCAGCACTGTCAGTGCTTCTCTGTTACTCATAGAGTTGTCTCTGGCTGATTGTTTTGGAAGAGGATTGCCAGGTCCTTCTTCCATTTTTACACTGCTGGGGACTGAACACAGGGCCTCAGAAAGTAGAGAGCAGCACCCTACCAACTGAGCAAAACCCCAGCCTTTGATTAATTTAGATGTGTCTTTAAGCATTTTTCATGTTACATATGCCAGAATTTTATTTCTTTTTAATGCTGAATAATATTTAATCAACCTGTAGCCATACCACTGTGGTGTCTGATCCTGTCAGATCTTGGAAGCTAAGCAGGGTCGGGCCTGGTTAGTATTTGGATGGGAGACCTCCTGGGAACACCAGGCTTAGGAGAAGGACCCGGCAACCCATTCCCAACAATCAGCCATTGAAAACCCTATGAATAGCAGAGAAGCAGTAACAATACTGTTTTGCCTATTGTACAACTCAACAGCACCTAACAACAACAATATTTAATCACATCTATATACCACAATTTCTTGTTATATTTATCCTTTGGTAGACATTTGAATATTTACAGGTTTCACCTATTGTTTATAATAATCTTACAAATACCAGCATGCAGGTATCTGTTCAAGATCTTGCTTTACAATTAACCTGTGATGGTTGATTTTGGGTGTCAATTTGGTGGGATTAAAGGAGGCCAGCTGGTGGTATGCAAATGTATTCTGCTGTCCACAAAGTAAGTTGCATGCACAGTGACCAAAAAGTATATAATGGGAAATGCTGCTGCCCAGGGATTCCCCTTCCTTCTTTAGGAATGTTCAGATTGTAGGAAACTCAAATAATCCCTTTGAGCAGGGAATAACTACATTAGGAAAGGAACCAGATGGCTTAACATGCCATCAGTGACTTCTTTTTTCTTTTTATTTATTTATTTATTTATATTCGTGATATAAAAGACTGGACCGATGTGACTTGCAAGTGTGGGCATCTACCTTTTCTTGCAGCAGTCTAGCCTGCTTCCTATAAAAGATCCCCTGGAATATGTTTTTGAGTGCTACATGCCTGGAGTGGTTTTCCTGTCTTTGGTCTGAGTTGGATTTTCTTCTTGTAAAAGGTGTTTCTCTGTCCTGGAAGGGGATTTTCCTAATTGATAAAGAATTACTTAATCTCAATACTTAGGTTAGCTTTTGTATTACTGTGACAAAGTGCCTGACAGAATCATTTAAGAGAGGAAGGATCTATCTTAGCTCATATACCAATTTTATATATTAGTTAGCTTTTGCATAGCTGTGAAGAAATAAATGGCAGAAGGACTTATAGGAAGATGGATTTATTTCAGCTCCAGTGTTCAGAGGATCTTTGTCCATAGAGGTGAGGATGGCATGGCCAAGGAGCTGACAGGAGGACCCATGGCACAGGACCGTCACATCATGGCCACAGGAAGCAGAGAAAGACTGGAATTGGGGACCTGGGGAAAACTTCAACGTCTGTACCCAGTGACTTGACTCTGTCAGCTAGGCCCACCTTCCAAAGTACCTTCAGGGACCAAATGATCAAACAGGAGGATGGGGGGATGTTTTATATTCAAGCCATAACAATGCTATAGGAAGTAGTGAGCTGATTTCTTTTCTGATGATGGGAAAACCCAGGTGGTTTTGCTTCTGATTAGAATGGTGGGTGTGTCTGTGAGGATGTTTTGATAGGAAATTGGTCGGTAAATCAATGGACTAAATGGGAAAGTTCCAGTGCCAATGTGGATAAGCACTGTTCAATGGACTGAGGCCCAGGCGTGAAAAATGCAGAAGAAGGGAGAATTGGCTTTGTCTTCTGAAACCAAAATTCTCTTCTGTTTTTGAACTCTGGGATTCACATCAGCTGTTCCTGGCTTCTCAGGACTTCAGCCTGAGAAGAAAATTAAATCATCATCTTTCTTTGTTCTGAGGTTTTTGGGCTTGTATGGAACCCCTCTACTGGCTTTCCTAGTTCTCCAGCTTGTAGACAGTGTATCTTGGGACTATTCAGCCTCTATAATCACTTGAGCCAATTCCCCTAATCCTTTTCCTGTCTTTCTCTCTATCATCTCCTGGTTCTGTCTTTCTTCAGAACACTAACCAGAATAACCTAATATGATATCTTCAGGTGTCACTTTTGTTGTTACGTATATCAGAATTTAATTTCTTTTTAAGATTACTGTTTGCCCAGCTAATGTTTGGAAGTCATGCTACCGTATCTAAAGTTATAATAGTTCTATACTAAAGCATGTCAAAATTATAATAGATTTAGCCACTGAACTGAAGACCAATATAGCAAGTTTGTAGTTCTTAGATTAAAATTCATTTCTAATGAATTCTATGTATCTTTTCAAGTCTTATATTAGTTTTGTGGCACCACAGTAATAGATTACCCCATATTTGGCCAACCTAAAACCACAGAGGGGCTGGGATTTAGCTCAGTTGGTAGAGCGCTGCGCTGCAGTCTCTGAGGTCCCGAGTTCAATTCCCAGCACCGCATAAATGGGAGAAGGACCTGGCAATCCACTCCCAAGGCAATCCCGAAACAGTCAGCCATCGAAAACCCTATGAGGGTCATTATGAGTCGGATACCGACTCGACGGCACCTAACAACAACAAAACCACAGAAATTTAATCTTTCACAGTTCTGAAGGCAAGATATCCAAAATCAAGGTATGGCCAGGATTAAGACTTTTATGAGTGTGTCTTTTTAGCATCTAGTGACTCCTCCTCTAAATCTGTGGCATTCCTTAACTTGTAGCTGTATCACTCTATTTTTGCCTCTGTTTTTACCTGGCTTCTCTGTGCCTCTAGATTGAAATCTCTTTCTTTTTTCTCTTATAAAATTATTAGTCATTGGATTAAGAGCCCACAATAAATCCAGGATAATTTCAGCTCAAAGTTTGTAATTAATTACATCCACACAGACTCTATTTCAAAACAAAGTCACATTTTTGGGGTCTAAGTGGACATAGATTTGGGGAAAACTCTATTCAGCACATTAGAAGTCCCCAGGCCTGTTTTGTATTTCCCTCCTTCATCTGGCATATTTTTATTCTTCTATGGCATCTGCCACATGGTATCTTAGCAACACATATGTTTGTGTGCCCTCTTATATCACAAACACTTTGAAAATCACATTTTACCACTTATCCATCTTTGGATTCCAGTTCATAGGACAATGTCTGGTAAAGATCAGCACTGAAGTATTTTTAGTTCAGTATAGCCCTCTTTTTCTAAAAAGAGGAACTATCTAGCACTTGCACCTCAAATTTTAATGTTTTTTTCACGACTTTGTTGGTCTGATAATACTAGCCATAGAAGAATATGTCTGTCATGAACTCAAATGTACAAACTAATTTTATTCATGGTTTGAAAACCTTATGAATATCAGAGAAGCACTAAAATAGTCCCAGGCATGGTGCAGTGCTGGGGAGTGTTTCATTCTGTTGTACATAAGGTCTCTATGAGTTAGACCTGACTCTGCAGGACCTAACAAAAACAACCATATATTTTACTGGTGGATTTGCTTATTATGTTTATAAACTTAAAGGTCCTAATGTCAGAGTCAGTGATTCATGGATGAGTTATATGTTGAAATTGTTTTTCTAATATTCTAATCTGTGAAGGTTTTCTGTACTGATGGAATTGGAAAAAATTGAATGAGAAAAATTGGGAGTGAAGTATGGGGCTGTGTGAATGTTGAGAGGCTGATGTAGAATGAGATATAGAGCAACCTCTCCAATAGAATTTTTAAAAGTATAGATCGTTTCAAGTACTTTGAAAATATTTTTCAGTTGAAATTCTTACAACTCTAAAATAGTTTGTTTTACTTTTGGTAATTTGTGTGTTTATGATCTTCCAATGTAATAATAGCCTTCTACATGAATTACTTATAGAGGAAATGGTGTTTAATGTTTCTGAAGAAATACCCCTGAGGCAGAGAAAGCTGGCTACCCAGCAAAGCCACGTGCATCTTGCTGCATCCTGTAACATTGCTGATGAGAAGCACTGCTCAGAAGTGAGTGTGTTTTCCAGGCTTAAACCTTTCAAAAACCCAGTATAGCCATGTAACTAGCTCGTGTTGAGGGATTGTGAGTAGAAACTTTTATTTCTGGGCAAGGAAAGAGATATTATTTTTCTACTAAAATTTTCCCAACCTTCTGTCTGAAGGCGGAGGGCTCAGAGGTCCTAGAAAAGAAAGGAATAATAAAGCAGAAGATCTTGCCTGCTCCATGTGGCAACATGTGTGTGGGAACAAAGAAGTTATTTGAGCCAAAATGAGGATGGCCACCCAGGAAAGAAAAGATAAAATCTAGTTGTCCAGAATAAATGCTCCAGAAAGACAATGGTGTGGTTTGGGCTTTGTATATTTAAAAAAGAATAAGTAGGTTATAGCAAACTGGTCGTTATAAGTCATTATAAGGGCGTTGGTAGATAAGAATGGCACAGCACATCGCTTGGTCATCAGTCATTTATGTTGTACATTCTAAGCAAAAACTGAGTAAACAGGGAGTAAACAGGGAAAGACTTATTACTAGTTATTTATGATCTTTTTGGGGTCATGGAACCTGTGGAAACTTTTCATGCTAGGTCAGGATGTCCTACGTGACTGCAATCTCATGCCTCATATTTCCCTCAAGGCTAAAGAATTTTGCGCCCTCATTTACATGACATTTTAATTCTTTTCTCAAATAGAAAGCATATTTGCCAACCAGGAACACCTGGATAGACTCATAAGAGTAAGGAAGCTACTATTGTGGTAAGCAACTGAGATTTTAGAGTTTAGAGCAGCTAATGCCAATCTAACATATGCAGAAATTGGTACAATGGAGAAGATGCAACTATTAATAAAAACTAATGTACGAGCAATAGATATAGAGGTCAAGAGGAAAATGGCAAAGGAATAGATATCTTAGGTTAGGTAACTGGAGATCCATCATATACCAAAGGCAAAGGTTTTATAAAGTAATTTTCCATAGTAACAAGGAATGGAGCCAGCAGATTTTGAGCCCACCAAGAATAACTCCATGGAAACTCTTTTTCTTTCAAAATAAAGCCAGTTATATTAAAATATCACCTCAGAACAAAAACCATATCAGGAGTTACTATTAAGACAAAGCCTTAGGGCATGACTCATTCAATGGTATAGCTGGCATAATCTTTTTTAGAATTCTGAAAGGATTAATGTGATACTTTCTAGATATTTCTTGAATTAGTTAAAAGGGATTTAATTGCATGCATGGTTTGTAATAAGAACCTTATATGACCCAATCTAGAGGAAAGAGCATGACTCAAAATGAAATGTGAGGAGTCAGCATAGTGGCACAATTTTTAATCCCAGGACTTGGGGGCACTGAGGCAGAAGGATCTTGAATTCAAGGCCAATGTGGGCGGCTCAACAGTGAGACCCTGTCAGAAAGAAAGAAAAAGAAAGAAGAGAGAGAGAGAGAGAGAGAGAGAGAGAGAGAGAAACAGAGCTGGCTGCCATGTAGTGCACCCCGGTAGACCCAGTGACTTGTGGGGCATAGGCAGGAGGATCATGGATTCAAGGCCAGAGGTTGCCTGTGTAACTTAGTGAGATCATGTCTCAAAGTTAAATAATAAAAATGAGCAGTGATATAGCCCAGTGGTAGAGCACTTACAAAGAATGAGTGAGGCTCTGGGTTCAACTCCTAAGTACTGGGGGAAAAAAAAGAAACAAAAGAAAGAAAAACAAACAACAGCAGCAAAAATAAGTGTAGTTTACGGAATTCACTTGAATCAAATGCAGAAAAGTTACAAAGTAAGGGCATTCTATTGGCAAAAAAAAAAACCAAACAAATAAACAAACAAACAAACAAAAAACATGCATTTGTATTCAAGATCTAAAAGATCTAAAAATACCTCTAAGACTGATTTCCTATGGCCAAAAAGTGGGCTTTGAAAGCCACTCGACCACCATGGATATTTTCTTTCATGCTTTTTTTTTTATGTGGCCAGGGAAGATGATGTGAAAGGATATCTTGTGTGGTAAAGCCAAAATTCTGAAAAAAGTGGACTGAGGAATGACTTCTAGGAAGCACATGAGCACCTGATCAAAGGACATGATAACCTACAACCAATTAGGTGAACCTTAGGACATTGGACCTCCCGAATTTCAGAATTACTATTCAACAATTGACAGTATATGTACCTCATATTCCTGCCTTTTTAACTGGGAGTGTTTAACACAGTTATTCTACCAATGGTGTGTGGGGAAAATTTTACTTGTCTTTTCGTTCATTGGTCTTCACACAAGAGGATTTTCATTTGGATCTGAATTAGAATATAAGAACCTAGCTTCAAGCCCTTTTCTGTGATTGGAGGAAAAATTCAGGTTTGGGACATTTTAAGATCTTAGATTAGATCTTCTCTCCCCACTGCGCAATTCCTCAATCTTCTGCGATGGAATCTTTCAAGTCTACAGATTAAAGGGATATCTCTCTTCATACCACAAATGGGCTCAGTCACATAATCAGTTTTAGCCAAAGATTTTAGTGGACTATAACACTAACAGGGCTTTTTAAAGTATTTGCATGTCTTCACTTTGCACTGTGGTATCATGATGGCAATCCTTACAGACAGGAGCTAAAGTGAACTCATCCTGAAAACTGGACCCAAAGCAAGCTGATGTGCAATCTCACCAGGGCCACTTGTCCACATTGCAAATCTGTGAATGAGCCAAATAAATTCCCTTTGCTCTAAGCTAACAGATGACATTTTGTTACACACTGTTATTATGGCAGTGTTTGACTAATGAGAGATAATTAAACTAAATTTCTAATCTGCCAGGGATTTCTTCTTTCAATTTCCTTTCAAAATTACCGATAATGAAGAGCAAATCACGGAGGACAACCTAATTATATTGCTTTTGGTATTTTGGTTGTATTCCTCTTAAAATCTAATTTTCCACTTTTCTACCCACTCTAGACACACATTTTAATATATTACATGAGTATTTGTGCAATCTTATCTTCATATGTTGTTTGTTGTTGCTGTTGTTAGATGCCATCGAGTCGGTATCCAACTCATAGCGACCCTCATAGGGTTTTCAATGGCTGACTGTTTCAGGATTGCCCTGGGAGTGGATTGCCAGGCCCTTCTCCCATTTTTGCGGTGCTGGGAATTAAACTCGGGACCTCAGACACTGCAATGCAGCGCTCTACCAACTGAGCTAAATCCCAGCCCCCATATGTTGTTTAGAGTTCTTGTAAAATGTAAACTGTACTGTACTCATATATGTTTATTTTGCATGACTATCAATGATGTATGTTTCTTGGAATTTTTCACTGAAAATATTATAATTTCAGGTATATAATGACATACGTAAACCTCTTCCTTTGACTCTGAACATTGCAGTGGTATTTCAGCACATGTATGGAACAGTCTTGACTCTCCAATTTCCCTGGTCATAGAGCCCCCAGACAATCCTTTTCTTCCACAAACATCATTAAGATGAACATTTTGGTCTATGTTTCCACATAGCCCTCCCCCCGCCCCCAGAACATTTTTGTGTGATGTATACCTGAGAGTGAACATGTTTGAGTACCCTGACATTTGGAACTTTTTTTGCCTATAGAATGAACTTGACTCTCCTTCTTCTGTTTTTTTCTTTTTGGTTTAATGTGCTTTCTTTGCCCTGCCTAAGGCAATGTAGGGAATAGATAAAAGGAAATTACAAAGAACGTATTTTTGAACCTGGGTCTTCTTTGCTATAGGCTGAAGTTCCTCCCACACTCTACCAAAGCATTCATGGTTTTTCCTAGGGTTGAGATAAGTTGTTGTACATGGCCCTGAGATCCATTAACTTCATTTTCTCTTTATGGAATTTTCAAGCTCCGGATTCAAGCCAGCTTCTCCAAAGCCCAAAATCTCCACATTTTTTGACTTTTAATAGTTTATTATATTGGTATGTCCTGGATATTCTAATAACAATCACTCTGGAAGAAGAGTATATATCTAGTGGTAATGTTTATAAACCCCTTCTATGAGCAAATTTTCAGGTATATAACACACCTAGTGGATTCTGGCTGTTGTTTCCACAGTATGACTGTATCCTACTATAAGAAAGTGAATTGTAGCTCTTTCTAGTACCTCCCTTGAATTACTGCTTATATTTACCCTCAATCCTAATGGTATTTTCCACTTCTTTCTAGAGTGTTATGAAAGAGTAGACACATATTTGCCTTACAGCTTTGTCTTCACTATTTTATAGCACAATGAAATAACTGTAAACTAAACTGAATATTCTTATTTTCTTAAAGAGAGTCAGTATATAGTATTGCCATACAGCAATAATTTTTTTCAGACCATTCAATTTGTTTTGACTTTTTAAACAACTTGAATGGGGCTGGGGGTTAGCTCAATTGGTAGAATGTTTGTTCTTTGTGCTCTGAGGCACCAAGTTTTCTCTCTAGCACTGCAAAAATGGGAGAAGAGCCTGGCAACCCACTGCTGAAATAATCCTGAAACAATCAGCCATCCAGAGTCCTACGCAGAGAAGCATTTGATACAGCGGCAGGCATGGCACAATGTTGGGGAGTGTTTTGTTCTGTTGTGCGTAGGGTTACCATGAGTTGGATTTGACTTGACAGCATCCAACAATAACAAAAACAAATAACTTGAATCGTAAATTTCATAATTTATTCTTCATTTTATCTTCATTTTAAATTTGTAGAACTATGCTCTTAATATAAACCCAAGTGAATATATCACATTATTAAAAATAAATTGCTAAAGTTTGAAGCCAGAGACAGTCTGCAGAACTTCATGAGGGCTTATTCAAAATAAAAATTATAAAAGGGACTGGAGATGCAGGTTAGTGTTCAGTGCTTGCCTAGCATGGACAAGGCCATGGGGTCAAACATCCTGTACGTCAATAAATAAGTAAATAAATAAATAAATAAATAAATAAAATTTCTCTACACAGGAATTATATTCAAATCAGGAAGAAAGTAAATATAATTCCCTTAAAAGGGAAAAAGTGCCAGGTGCAGTGGCGCATGCCTACAATCCCAGTGGCTTGGGAGGCAGAGACAGGAGGATCGCAAGTTCAAGACCAGGGGCAGTCTGCTTAATTTAGCAAGACCCTGTCTCAAAAAAGTAAAAAAAAAAAAAAAAAAAAAAAAAAAAAAAAAAAAAAAAAAAAAAAAAAAAAAAAAAAAAAAAAAAAATGGACTGGTGTGCAGCTCAGTGATCCAGCACTTGCAAAGCATGCAAGTGCAAAGGCCTAGGTTCAATCTCCACTACTGAAAAAAAAAAAAAAAGAGGGAAAAAGTTATTTTCTTCTTTATTTTTTATTTGAAAACTCAAATCAACAAAATACTCATAACTGTAGCATATTATCATTGTTAACAGCAAATCTATGTGACAAATGCAAGAAAACATACTCAGAGAAAAGTTTGTTGCAAGGGTTACCTTAGTTGTCATTTCTATTTTCAATGGCATATATACAGGGTCAATTTGCTTATGGCTCATTGTTGTCATCAGAGAAAAATCACATCATTGGTAGGGTAAATACAAATATTCTCATACTGAGAACAAAATATCTGTCTCATAATATTGAGAGAAAATCTTGTATATGTTATACTTTCAATCCAAGGACTAATAGAATATTTTCATAGGGGATACATTTCTACCTTTCTTTCTCTTTCTGAATTTTTATATTTTAATTTTTTATTTTTAAAATTAATGTATAGAATGATGGGTTTCATTGTGATATTTTCAGACACGTACATCATGTACTTTGCTCATATTCACCCCCCATTAATCTCGCTTGTTCTTCCTGTTCCCACTGGTCCAATTCCTCTCCCCAAATAATCTTCCTTCTACTTTCAGGGGATACATTTCTCTTGATATACTCTAATGAGAAAAGTATATGAGTTTGATGAAGTATTACATATAGATTTTTAAATCTTATAATACATTTCAGCTTGGTATTTTAAAATATTTTAAAGCATATGACTTATCAGAAGAGAAAAGTCCAAAAATATAAGAAACTATAAGACTATAAACATCTTTTCTTTTGTTGGTAAATTCTTTCTCCAGTCATGTAAATGATTTTAATTTCTTTTTACTATCACAAGTTTTTAATCAAAATTTCAGTAATATTTATTCTAGTTTATGAATCTTAGATTTAAATATATTTTAATAGGAGACTGACAAAATAATACAAATTAGTTGTTCAATAGTAAAAATAATTATAGAGTGTATTTCCAGTTTTTTAACCCCCTATATGGATACTCAATCATATAAAATCCAAATGTGGTATCATTTTGTGGAGCAAAAAGTAATTTTCACTTGACACTTTACACCAAAATATAAAACTCACATTCACTTGGCCTGAGATGAAATCATTGGAATGTAGAACTTTAATGTTGCTCAAATAAAAGATGTAAATTTTTCTCCCCCCTCCCCAATGCCAATCATTCTCTTACATGAGTTGTGTGTGTATAGGCATAGAATGGGGCTTTTAGACCAAAAATAAATAAATAAATAAATAAAACAAAAAACAAAAAAACAAAAAGGCTCACTAATAGTTAAAACAAGATTTCATGGACTATAATTCCCACTGAATTTATCAAACATTGGATCCAATCTGCATTACAAAATAGTCTATGTAAATGCTTAGAGACTGAGAAAGGGAGGGATAAAATTTTATTTAAAGTAGAGAGAATCAATTTAGTTGAATACAGTTTGATAACAACTGGATTTTATTCAAATCAATTTCCCCAAATTGAACTAAAAACATCCTTTCTCTTATGAACTATTATGCAAAATTCTTTGACTCAGCTATCTATTGTGAGGGTATTTTTGACATAAGTAAGAAAGAAAACAATATCATTTGAATCTACTTAGTGTAACAAAAAAGCTATAGAAATTCTTGAAGAAAAACGTTATTGAGATACAAATTAGTTTGTAAGAAAACACCAAAAGAAAGACAAGTAACTCATTATTTTAAAAACCTTACCTTTAAGTCTCTGTATAATAATTATTAAATTAATCTCCCTTTAAAAAGGAATTATAAAGGAAGTCTACTAATTTCTTATTCCAGTGACAGCATGAAGTCAGTATGAAGTCCATACAAGTTCATCTTACTTACAAACCTAAGTTTATTTTGATATCAGGACATCTTGAACATCTAATATTCTTTTGTATTTAATCAGAGGTCAAAATCTCTATTTATAGGTACTACAAGGTTACCAGATAACGAAATCTTATATTTTCTTTAGGAATAAGTGTTCTTAAAACTTTTCACCTCTTGGCTGGGTGCGTTGGCGCAGGCCTGTAATCCCAGCTGCTAGGGAGGCAGAGGCAGGAGGATAGCAAGGTCTAGATCAGAGGCAGTCTGCGTAATTTAGGGAGACCCTGTCTCAAAAAAAGTAAAAAAATGGGTTGGGGATGCAGCTCAGTGGTACAGCACTTGCAAAGCATGCAAGCACGAGGCACTGGGTTCAAATCCCAGTAACGCAAAAACAACAACAACAACAACAACAACAACAACAACAAAAAACCCCTCAGCAACAACAAAAACTTTTCACCTTTTTTCCTTCACAGGTTTACTTTCTATTGGACTAAAAATTATATATGTGGGAGATGACATTAAACATAGATCCAGATACATATAAGTTTATTTGTAGCATTTGAAAATCACTCCGTCCTCATCTTACTCTCTGGACAATGTATTATTTACTTCTAAAGATAGGACATATACAGTTGACTATTACTCAGATGCTGAAGAATATACTTAATAACTGCTTACATTCAGACTCTGCCCCAGTTAGGGCAAGGGCAAGGGTATGAGGAGAGAGTTTCTGGATTAAATACAGATTTTGCTCTCTGAAAGGAATCTTCTTGTCTTTCATTCTCCATGGCTGCTGTTCATCTTCTAGAAAAGTTTTTCTTGGTTTCATGGGCACAGCTCAACTAGGCTTTGGGGAATAAACCTTCTTAGGCATGACAAATATTCTCTTATTGGCCACCTTTGATGTCCAATAACCATCAATATCTCCTCAGGTTCCTTATCCTCAACTATGGCCCTGGTGATGTTTCATCAACCTGGCCTGCCTTCTGAAAGAATCCTGTGTGGTCAGTATAGCCAGAATGTCCTATTGTTTGTTAGCTCTAAATGATTTTCCATTCCTGCTCCTTCACTAGAAATTTTTATTTTTCTTGTTGTATTTGGAATTAACTTACTCTCTGTTACTGCAAAATCCCATTGCAGTGGTCCTTATCCCTGTCCCATTAATTCTGCGTGAAGTCTACCTTTCCATTTAATAAGTAGCACAATTATTTTTCTTTACTGGATATTGTAAAAATTTGACAGCAAACATCCTTATACTGTAAATTCAAGCAACCAATGTTTGTTTTAACTTTTAAGTAGTCAAATAACTGAGATACAAGCTTGTGCTTTTTTTGGAATGGATTTTATTTTTAAAAATTCTTTAGGCTACTGATCTCTTTGTGTCTCACCATTAACTCATGCTGAAAGTTTTTCTTTATATCTAATTCTCAAATTTAATATATATTTTTGCTTCTTCTCTTCTTTGCTATCTCATCTTAATGCTACCTATTCTGTGTCTATCTAGAAAAGTAGACTTTATAGGAAGGCTGATCGGTATATTAGGTTTAGATTGTACTTGCAATGTGATAGTTGTTCTATGACCTTGTTTATCTCAGGGTAATATCATATGCAACTAAAAATAACTTCTCATAATACTGACATTCTGCTTCAAATTTTACACAGTGATAGGAATTCATTAAATACGTTTTCTGACTCCTAGGTTAGTACAAATGATAGTATTACCAAGTATTTTTCCTACTTCTAGCACTCAGTGTCATTTTCTTAGCCTGTTCTAAAAGGTGCTTTATCACTTTCTACCCATTTGTGAGGGGGCTGGAATTTAGCTCAGTTGGTAGAGCGCTGCTCTGCAGTCTCTGAGATCCTGAGTTCAATTCCCAGCACCATAAAATGGGAGAAGGACGTGGCAACCCACTCCCAAGGAAATCCCAAAACAGTCAGCCATTGGAAACCCTATGAGGGTCGCTATGAGTCGGATACCAACTCGACGGCACCTAACAACAACAACAACCCATTTGTGAAGCCATTTTTGAGGGGTTTGTTTGTGGCTGTTATCCACTTTAAGTATCATTTTTAAGATAGTCAACCAATACAAAAATAATGTTTGGCAGCCAATAATCTTAAAATTCGATGGTTCAGAGTGACAAGCACATGATTTTTTGGTCATGGTTCTCCAGAATACCTACAGGCGAGGCTCTAGCTAAAGTCTGCAGATTCAGTTCAGGCATGCACCATGAGTTCCTTCATTTCTCTTGGATGAGCAGCTACTCAATATATACCTTTCTTGGGAGCACAGGAGGCTCAGCCATCCAATATAAACCACTCGAACATGCTTGGGGTCCCTGTTCAAATATACTTGCTGACACCTAACAACAGTAGCAACAAAGTTCTAGTGGTCAAAGCAATCCGACAAGCAAAGTAGCTTGCTTTGCTATCTCCATCAAGTGGAGAAATGCACACCATCCAGTCTGCAGTACTACAAGATCAGATGGCTCAATGAGGCAGTGATGAACTCAGAAAATCTAAATCTGTGTATCTAATTATATCTTCATCACCATTTATCATTTCTCTAATTTCTTAACAACAAGCAAAAGTAGAGTCATAACTTAATCTAAAATGAAATAATATGACCTATAAATTAAATGTACTGGTCTTTTTTGTGACTTTCTACTCTTTCTACTCATGTGATAATATAAAAATAAAAGATATAAATATATAATGTATGTTATATGGAGTCTTTATATAATTTCTTTACTGGTAAATTACAGAAAAACAATAAAGCTTTTAATTGAAATCTTTGAACAATTGCCTAGCATCATTTATTTCTTAATAAAACATTTAATAAATCTTATAATATGCAATGCATTGATAGTAACCATCTTTCCACTTTTTGGGGGACAGGACTAGGAGTTGTACTCAAGGTCTTCGGCATGCTAGACATGTACTCTACTAATAAGCTGCACCCCTAACCCATTTTTTTTTTAATTTTGAGACAAGGTCTTGCTAAGTTGTGCAGGCTATCTCTGGCCTCAAACTCATTATCCTCCTGCCTCAGCCTCCCAAATTGCTGGGATTACCGGCATGTGCCATAGTGCCTGGCTCTATTTTTCATTTGTATTCTTTATTATAGTGATTCCACAGATAGATAGGACATTACCTCTTTGTGATATTTTATAAATAATGTTTTCATTGGTTTCTCATGTGTGTTTGCTTACGTGTGTTTTTGGCTCACATATAGTTGAATTTAGCATGTGTTTGATTTGTTCTTACTTGAATTCTTTAATCATAACTTCAATTATGGATTCTGAATTTCGGTCATAAAAATGTGTCTGAAAATTTGAATTAATAATAGCACATATAAAGAATTTAATGTGAAATCTTGTATGCATTGTTTTATGAATTTATAGAGAAGATGACAATTTTATAAAATCAAAAATGTAAAAAGTTAATACTTTTGAATTTGTGATTCCTAGAAACAAAGAAAGAAAAACTAAGCAAAAGGCAGACCTGGAAGTATGAAGTCATTAGTAAGTTTTATGCATGAGGCATTAATCTGAGTGGGTTGAGCTTTAACTCAGTTGGTAGAATGCTTGTTCTGTGTGTACTCAGGCCATGGATTCTATTGCCAGCATCTCAGAAATGGGAGAAGGTCCTGGCGGCCTACTCCCAAAACAATCCCCAAACAACAATCAGCCATTGAAAACTCTGTGAATATTGAGAAGCACTGACATAGTGCTGGGCATGGCACAGTGTTAGAGAGTGTTTTGTTCTATTGTACATAGGGTTGCTATGAGTCAGACATGACTCAACAGCACCCACAATGACAACAATTAATCTATTGAAATTTAAGGCCAGAAGTATGTTTCTATTTAATTTCTAATCACAGGCAAAATTTAAAAATGAGTAGGCTAACCTTTAATATCACTGCCCAAAATACTCAGTTTTTATGAATAAAAAGACTGAGATGCATAGTTACTTACTTTCTCAAAACATATAGAAAATATTTTCTTGGATGTAACTTGCTATACTAAAACAATTTTGAAGGCTGAGTCTGCTACAGTAACCACAGCTCTGAGTGACAGTACATGCTGCATCATGAGGTGTCCAGGTGCTCAGCAATCCTCATAGTACACAGCAGTTGACAAGTTGAAGATAACCAGGCCTTTTGTAAAAGTCAAAAATGTAATTTCTAGCCAACAATAAAAATACTGTGCATGTGACAACCCAAGACACTAGCCATAGGTCATCAAAATGCATAGTCACCATGGACTATCTTTTACACAGCAACTGTTTGCTTTTGATAAGAATTGTGTATGCTAGCGTGTGTGTATGCATGTGTGTGGGGGTGTGCTAATGTCTTTAAATAAGGAGAAATATTTCACTTATCTCTATATGTTTGATGAAAATGTGACACTTGTGCAAGCACATTTTTGTCCCTGACAGTAGCTTGCTTTGCTGTCTCCATGCACATTCCATCTATTCATTAGGAAGCCATAAATAGACCAGTTTATATAAAGAATAACACAAAGTTATTTCACTTCAAACATCTTTGAGAAATATTTACTTTAATTGTCTGCTTAAGCTTGTTGTAGGGATGAAGGTGTTTGAAGACTTAGTGTTAATGTAGAAGAGATTCTGTGCCAATTATGCCATTAAGATGTTCAAGGCAATGTACTGTAAAGTAATTGGACCAGTGGGGAGGCTGGGAAACTTGGAAAAATCATTTGGGTAACCAAACATTCATGATTTTAAGCTAAGGATTGTTTAATGTCAAGAAAAGCAAGACAAAACATCTAAAGAAGATCAGGCATATTATTATTGAATTCCACTCCCTAATTCATATTATTAAACCCTTCAGATCACTTTAATCTTATAAATCATTAAATCACTACAAGCCAGTTTCTGTCTGCCCTTTCTAAACATTTTTAAACACACTTATTATTCCCTATCTATCATTTGCCTGCAGGTTGAGAAATGGAATGCCAGTTTTTCTTGGATCTAATACATTCATATTGTTCACATTTAAGAGAAAGAGTGAAAAGTAAGAGGAAAAATATCTTTATAACAAATCCTTTGATATTTTGATAATTTCTCTTGAATGAAAAAAAATCATGCACTCTGGCTGCTGCACATTTAAGAGCTAAATATGAAGTACTATGGTAATTTTAAAATTCTTATATAGTACAAATTTATCATAATGCGTTTGAATATCACATTTATTTAGCAATAACCCTTATAACATCAGGCTACTCTTTCTCTGATTAAAATAGAATAAATATGTTTTATGCACAAAGAAACATCTATCATTACTAATATTCAAGATTTATTTGAATCTTGCTAGGCAACCCTGAATTTGCAGTCATGTACTACTAAACAATTGAGATATGTTCTGAAGCTATATGTAGAGATTATATGCCTTTACACAGTGATTTGATCAAAGATACTAAAAATAATTCATTGGGGTAGCACCTCTAAATCAATGTCAACACCCAGTGATAAAAGTGAATCTCATCTCTTCATCCAAAAATGTCGATTCATTAGATAATATGAGAAATAAGTATTAGTAATTACTGTATCTATACACAGTTCTATAATTACTTTATAAAAGATTCAGTAGTTCAAAAGAGATTTTTTTTGGCCACGCTATCTACTGCATGGAAAAAATGAACTGACGAACTACAAAGTCTTCATTTACATGAAACATTTAAATTCTTATTTTGATCTCTTTTTTTCAGTATTAGGAGATTGAACCCAGAGCCTTCACATGCTAGACAATTACTTTACCACTGAGCTGAACCCTCAACCCCCTTTTTATTTTGAGAAAGGGTCTCACTAAATTGTACAGGATGCCTCTTACTTCGAACTCATGATCCTCCTCCTTTAGTCTCCTGAGTCATTGGGATTACAAGTGTGGCATGGCTTCTGGCATTTTGAGTCTTAGTCATCTCTTCTTCCTCCTCCTCTTCCTCCTCCTCCTCCTCTTCCTCCTCCTCCTTCTCCTCCCCCTCCTAAAATTCAACTTGAAACTCCATTATATACAACATTTAAAAGATAATTATTATCTGTGGAAAAAGAGTATAGCTTCTGGGTGTGCATATATAGTTTATTTCTTAATCTATGTTAATATTATGGATTGGGGTTTGGGACAGCTGGTAGAGGGCTGCACTGCACTCTTTGAGGACCCAGGTTCAACCCCAGTACCTGAAAAATGGGAGAAAAATGTGCCAATATATCTCAAAACAATCATCCATTAAAAACCCTATGAGTGTCATTTTGATTTGGACCAGACTTGAGGGCACCTAACAACAATAACAAATGTTAATATTAAGAAGTATGTACACTCTTAACAATGTTCTTTGCTGTGTGTTTTTGGTCTATGTTCTGTTTGTTTTTTCTATATGTGTTACACATTTCATAGTAAATAAAGAAAGTAATAAGAAAGATATAACTTTATTGTGTGAGAATATAATTTTTCACTAAAGGACAATTACATATATTCTGAGGATACCAAAAATGTATACACAATTTAATAGATATTATCTATGTATTACTGTTTAAAGTTGGAGTCAATTATAGTAGCAATGTATAGTATGATATTCACCCAAACGATGACATTAATCAAATGAAGGTTAGCACCACACATTCTTGAAACAGCAAAATGGAAAGTTTTTGTTCCAAGAGGTGTATATGTTTTTGTTGTTATGTTTTGTACATTATAATAATAATTAATAATAATAATAATTATTATTATTATTTTGCAGTAATTGGAGGTTGAACCCAGAGCTTTACATGTACTTTGTAAGCATTCTACCACTGAGCTGCACCCATACTCCCTTTTTATAGTTTATTTAAAGTCAGGGTTTCTATAAACTATACAAGATCCTTCTGGCCTCAAACTCACAATCTTCCTTCTTCCACCCTGAGTTATTGGAATTACAGGCATGTGCCACAGTGCCTGGATCCTTCTATACGTTTTAAAGATCAAGAATTGTGGCAAGGATTTATGATTTCAGTGATACTACTGCATGTTCTTCTGTGTAAAGATTTCACACAGGTCTGGTACCACTAAAAATAACTTTAGGTTGTGGTATCACTCTCTTCCAGGACTTGAATTCTTTTGGTTATAGAGATATTTTTATTATAGCCCTATTAATGCTCTTGGCATTTAACCAATTGAAACTTCAGATCATAATATGCACGTTTATAAAAGTTTAAGAAAGATTAATCAGTGTAATCATTCTCTTTCTCTGCTTCCTGGCCTCTATGATGTAAGCTACTCTGCTTTACCACAATCTCCCCTCCATGAATTGCTGAAACCTCTGAAACTATATGACTAAATAAATCCTTATGCGTTTTACATTGTTTTGCTCAGGTATTCATCATGCTAATGGAAAGTCTGACTAACAAAGAAAATTGGTACCAGAAAATAAGATTGTTTCTGTGACTACCTGACTATGTGGTTCAGAAGTCTTTGGAATACTTTTGTGGGAGAAATTTGGAGACAGAGGCTAGAGAATCCCTAGAATGCTATATGCGAAGGTTAATGGGTGATGTTGACTGCAGCTCTGAAGCCTGGGATGCTGACAGATATGTAGACAGTAAAGATTATGATCACAAGATTTCAGTTGGGAATGCGAATTCTATTGGGAACTTGACTAGAGGCCATGTGTGTTACATTCTAGTAAAGAATTTGACTACATTTTGTACATGTTTTAAGACCTCATGAAGTTGGATTTAAAAGTGAAGACTAGTTAAGATAGGGGAAGAAATTTCAAGTTAGCCCAGTATTCAGACTGTACCAATAGGAAGATGCCTTGTGGACATCACGGGAATTGGTCTAATTCTACACATCGCAAGAACAGGAGGCAAAGATTTTAACTTGTGAAAATTTTGCTTTGAGGAGAGAACTCTGGGGAGCAATACTTGAACAGGACTGCCTAGGAAGTGTTTCTCTATATCCAGCCATCCAGGCACTTAAAGGCTGCTGAGGTCATGTTGCAAAGGGATTGGACTACTGTTTAAGTTGATGGCAGACCTTACTGTTGTACACATAATGCTGGTTTTGCAGGGAGGCAGAATACATGAGTTGAGGGATCATGGAATCTTCCATCCAGATTTCAAAGTAAGGCATAGGGTCAGACACCATATAGCACACTGTAATTCAAGCAACTCAGGAGGCTGGGGCAGGAGAATTGCAAGTTCAAGGCCAGAGGCAGCCTACACAATTTAGTGAGACACTGTTTCAAAATAAAAAATAAAAATAGGGTACTGAGGACTACAGATCAGTGGTAGCTTACTTGCCTAGTATTCATGAGACCTGGGGTTCAATATCCCAGAAGTAAAAAAGCAAAACAAAACAAAACAACAAAAATAGTAAAAGACAAGAAAGAAAGAAAGAAAGAAAGAAAGAAAGAAAGAAAGAAAGAAAGAAAGAAAGAAAGAAGTTGCATAGGGAGGCAGGCAATGTGTAGCAGAGTGAAAATCTCTGCAGGTATCCCCTGAGAGGATGATGTATGAAGCTGTGAGAGTGGAATCAAAGATGCAATTAAGATCCCGGGAAATTGGAACTGAGAGAGACATGGAATGTCTGCCAAGAAAAGCTGCAGGTAAAGAGCAGAGCCAGTGCAAGAGAGAGGTTACATGTGCTGAAAATAGCACGGTTGTAGTGGTGGGGCTTCCCAAGGCCTTGGGAGCTCACATCAGGCCACCATCTGTCATAGATGCCAGATACAGAGCCACAGGGGTAATGTTTGTCCTATTGGGTTTTAGTCTTGCTTTCATCCCATCTCTCCATCTGCCTTCCATTCCTCCACTTAGGAATGGGAATACTTATTCTGTGTCATTGTATCTTGGAAATATATAACTTGTTTTTGATTCTATAGGGTCTCATAGCTTAGAGTTTGCCTTGAGTCTCTGAGGAGACTGTGAGCTTAGACTTTTTTGAAAAACTTTGGAACTTACAAGATTATGGGGACTATTAGAAATGGGATAAACACACTTTGTATTATGAGATGGACATGAGCTGTTTGGGGGCAATGATGGAATGTTATCATTTAAGAAGATGTATTGAGAATCAAGTTGACAAGGGGTAGACTGATGTTAGGTGCCGCTGAGTCAGTATCTGACTCATAGCAACCCTATGTACAACAGGTGAAGCACTATTGTCAGTGCTTTTCTGCTATTCATAGGGTTTTCAATGGCTGATTGATTTTTTGGGAGTGAGTTGCTGAGTTCTTCTGCCGAAAGGGAAAGACTAGTAATGTTTAATCTTGATTGAAAACTTGACTGGATTGAGAAATCCCTAGGAAATTAGAAAAGTGAGGGCATTTCTAGAGACCATTATATAAAGTAGGAAGGCCCACCTTACATTTGGGTAGCCCTATGCCACAGGCTAAGAACATGAATGTAATGAAAGGATAGAAAGGAGAAAACCTGCTAACATAGGCATTCTCCCTCTTTGCTTCCTGGAAGCCTTGATGTGAGCTGCTCTGCTCCAACATGGCCTCTCTACCATGATTGATCAAGACCTCTGAAACTACAAGCCAAAATAAATCTTTCTGATTTTAGAATTTTTTTTTTTTAAAAGAAAAACTAATGTCCTACTCAGGTAATTTTATGGAACTGAGATATCTTGTTCAGAAAAAAATGAGAGATTTAAAAAATGTTTAAATGGTTTAAGAATTAAATATAATACTAATTACCTTTGCAAGGAAGCACACTTTTCTTTAAGAAATATATATATATATCATAGCAATAGTAACTGTATAGAAAAACAGGTGCAGAAATAACAAAAAATATATTATCGCAGCAAGATTGTCATTACTCTTTAGAAGAAACATGTGATTGTCTCTTACTTGTGATGGGATAGGAATTATTTGTTATTAAAGTTGCACTTTCCACAGATTTTAAACAGACAGTTCAATGAATATTAAAAATTCGTCACATCCATTTACTTTCACCGAGTTTTAGAAATAAAGCAATATTTGAACCCCAAAAAACTCTTGTGTTTTTTTCCACTCCACCTTTTCCAAAGATAATCTCTATAATGACAACAAAGGTAACAAATTATTCTGCTTGCTTTTACATGCTATGTAAATGGCTTAATGCAAGATACACTATTTTGTGCTTGTCTTCTTTTTCTCAGTATTAAATTTGTAAGATTATTTTATTTTATTCTGTTTAATTAGTGTTTAATAATATGTAGCTGGTTTATTCTTATTGCCATTTAGTATTCCACTGCACATATTTTAACTGTTCTACTATTAATGTATTTTGGATTTTTCTTTACTTATTTTATTAAAAATAATACTGGTGGCCAGATGTGGTGGGACACATCCATATTCCCAGCACTTGGAAGGCAGAGGAGAAAAATTGAAATTTAGAGGCTAGCCTCCTGGGCTATTCAGTGAATTCCAGACTAGCCTGGGCTACACAGAAAGGATCTGGCTAAAAATATGTGAATCAACCAACCCATCACATAAATAACAAAACAAGTGGTACTAGGGGCCATAGCTCAATAGTGGAAGATATTCTTAGCATGTTGAAGCTCTGGGTTAGATCTTCAACATTTCCCCCACACAGTGCTACTGTAATTAATTATATTTTTGTCTTTGTATATTCAAAATATCCATTTCCCTTAGACATAAACCTAGGAGTAGAATTACTATATTATAGCATACATGTAAAATCATCTTTGATAGATACTGTCAAAGAGTTCTCTTTCTTTTTTAAAAATTATTTTTATTTCCTTTTTTCCTTTTTTTTTCAATTCTGTGGATCAAACTCAGGGCATTGTGGTAGCTAGACAACTGCTCTACCACTGAGGTGCATCCCCAGATGCAAATAAATTTTCAGAGTGTTTGTATCATTTTTCATTCTTACCAGAGCTTTCTTTTTTATCTTATTTACTCATTTGTTTTTTTTGGGTACTTGTGGTACTTTGGGTATGTCTCACACATACTTTGCAAGTGCTATATCTTAGGACGGGGCTGGGATTTAGCTCAGTGGGTAGAGCGCCGTGCTGCAGTCTCTGGAGGCCCTGAGTTCAATTCCCGGCACCGCAAAAATGGGAGAAGGGCCTGGCAATCCACTCCCAAGACAATCCCGAAGCACTCAGCCATTGAAAACCCTATGAGGGTCACTATGAGTCGGATACCAACTTGACGGCACATAACAACAACAACAACATATCATAGGACTGCATCCCTAATCCATTTTTTGCTTTTGTTTTGGGTCAGAGTCTTGCTAAGTAACACAGGCTGATCCTCCTGCCTTGTCCTCCTGAGGCACTGTGAGTATAGGAGTGTGACGCCAGGCTTAGTTTATCAGACCTTATAAGAATACCAACTATGACCATATGGCATCCCATAAATACATACAATTTTTTGTGTTTTAATATTTCAGTTAAAAATGTATCTTAAAATTAAAAAAAAAAAGATTACCATTTTCTCTACATCTTTAGCAACATTTGATATGCTCAGGTTTTTGTACTTACTAGTTTTAAATATTAGCCATTCATGTAGATGCACAGTTGTTTGGAATTACTATCTTTTTTATTTCTTTGGGGACTAAGGAAATTAAACAAATTTTTATTTTTTCACTTATTTATCTATTTATTTATTTGTTTTTGTTTTGTTGAAGCAGGGTCTCTCTACGTAGCTCACGGTGACCTGGAACTCAATGTGTAGACCTGGCTGACCTCAAACTCACATCACTCCATCTGCCTTGGCCTCCCAAATTCTGGGGTTACAGTTGCATACCACAATGCCCGGCTTTAAACAACTTTTACAGATTTATTGTCCATTGTGACATTCTCTTTGTGAAGAGCTTAGTATAACCATTTTTTGATTTGGATGTTATTTCCCATTTAACTTAAAGGAGTTCCTTCTGTCTTCTGAATATTGATTGTTTCCTAGGTAATATATAACATAGATATCTGCCTTTCTTGTTTTCTCGTTTTTATTTCTTAACATGACACTTATAAAAAATTTCTTTTTAAGTAGCACATAAAAGTATTAAAATGTGCATTTTAATGGGGTACCATGTAATGTTTTGATAAATGTATACATTGCATAATGTTTAAATAAGGTAAAACATATCTACCTTCTTAAAAATGATCACTGCTTTATGATGAAAATATTCAAATCCTTTCTTATAGCATTTTATAATATACATTATATTATTGTTACTATTGTCAGCCTACTTGGCACACCAGAACTTCCTGCTCCTATCTAAGTGTAACATAGTATTCATTGAACAGTATTTTCCCATCTCTAATCCCCTCCCCACTTTCCCCAGACTTTGGTAATCACCATTCTATTTTGAACTTCTGTGACATCAATAGTTTTAGATTCTACATGTGAGTGCCATATTTGTCTTTCTGTGCCTGGCTTATTTCACTTACCATAATAATCTTCAGTTCGGTCCATGTTGCCACAAACAACAGGATTTTACTCTCTTTATGGCTGAATAGCCTACAGCCATAGCCCTGTGGAATCCTATCTCCGAAGCTAAGCAGGGTCGGTCCTGGGTAGTACCTGGATGGGAGACCGCCTGGGAACACCAGAAGCTGTAGGCTTGGGAAAAGGATCTGGCAACCCCCTCCCAAAAATCAATCTGCCATTGAAAACCCTATGAACAGCAGAGAAGCACTGACAATAGTGTTTCCCCTGTTGTACAGAGGGTCGCCATGAGTCGGATACCGACTCGATGGCACCTAACAACAACAACAACAATGGCTGAATAGTATTTTATTTTGTATATGTACCACATTTTCTTTATTCATTCATTAGTTGATGAACACTTAGGTTGTTTCCATTTCTTGGATATTGTAATTCATGCTGCAGTGCACAGGGGAGTGCAGATGTCTATGACATACTAATTTCACTTTTTTAAGATATATATCTAGTAGTGGGATTGGGGGGTAGATAATATGGTAGTTTTATTTATAATTTTTGAAGAAACTCCATACTGTTTCCCATAATGACTGTACTAATTTACATTTCTCCAATAGCATGTAAAACTTTCCTTTTTTCTACATCCTAGCACTTTTTATCTTTATTTAGTCTTTTTTGATAATGGCATTCTTCCTGGAGTAAGGTATTATCTCATAATGACTTTGATTTGCATTTCCATGATGAATTGAAATGTGGAGCATTTTTTCTTGAATCTGTTGGCCATTTGTATGTTTTCTTTTGAGAAAACTTCAGGATACTACATCCTGAAGTATTTCTCCTATATTTTCTTCCAGTATTTAAACATAGTTGAAGGTTTTATGTTTAAATCTATAATCCATACCAATTTGAGTTTAATTCATTTTGATTCTCAAATTTGAAAAAATATCTTCATCTGAGAGCCAAAATTCCCCTCTATGAGGAGAAAAAGATTCATTTCATGGCTGCAAATTTTCTCCTCTCTCTCTAACTCAAAAAAGATTTAAGAATCTGGGGATTTGAGCTTTGGAGTAGAGTTTAGAGGATAAGAGTATTTCTTGTAGTTTCATATGATTTTTCTAATATTACAATTTGCACCTATGGGCAACACTTTTGAAGCCAAAAGTCAATAATGTGGCTTTTTTTTTTTTTCACTTTGGCCCTGAGTTGGCATTTTCCCAAATACTTATTTAGCTTCAGTGGAAAGCTTTTGGATTAAAGGGAGTTGGTTATTGGAGACAAACTCAGAGATTATATAATTCATATATATATATATATATATGTATATATATATATGTATATATGTATATATGTATATATATGTATACGTATATATATGTATATATGTATATATATGTATATATATATATGTATGTATATATATGTATATATATATAGTTACTTGATTGCAAAACCCACTATTTTTTCCACATTCTTTTATTCTTTGGCTGTGTACTTAACCCCATCATGATCTCCTTGAATCTATTCTACTCATGTATGGATAGTTGGATGATAAAATAGTTGTCCTAGTTGTTATGGGACTATAAAACAAGTAATGTATTGTCTCCCTATTGGCAGAATTTATGTTCTAATAGTGGAAAATGATATTTTGTCACATAACCATAACAAAGAGCTATCAAGTCATATGGTCAAGAGCAATTTATTCTGATTAGAATTGCAGAAAACTTCATATAAAAATTGACATGTGAGCTGACCTTGGAGGATGAATAGAGTCTGATAGATGGTAGTGGGTAGTGCATGGGGAAAACATTCTGACAAGAGGAAGAACACAAGAAAAATCCATGAAGCATAACAATGAGAATCTGCATTTGCATGAATTTACAATAATAGTAAACTTTTTCTATAGTATTTTTCTTGTGATATGTGTGGTAATTTCTGGTTTTGGATAAAAAAACATTAAAATTTTGATTATTTTTCATTTCAATAAGTAATATGTTAGTGTGATAATTAAGACAGATTTAGTTTAAAATATATTTCATAATTAGATGTTGAATAACAATTTTCATTCATTTTATAAAAGATTGGAAAAGATTGAGTGCTTATAAGTGAATAACTAGTGAGATAAATTGGGAAGAATTAGCATTTTTCATAATATAATTGATCTTCATTGTGTGTCCTTTAAAATGTACCTTACTCTAAAATTTCTATTACTCTTTAGGCTTCCATATGTGCCACTCTGGTGCCTGATCCTGTCACATCTTGAAAGCTAAACAGGATTGAGCCTGGTTAGTCCTTAGATAAGGGATTGCCTGGGAATACCCGATGCAATGCAATGGATATATTTGTGTTGGGATTCCCAGAGGGATAGAGAGTACTCCAAACATGGCCAGTCCCAGGAGCTCATCCAGCCCACTTGGAATCCTGTGGGGCAAGATAGCAATGGGTCACCTTTGCTATACATCCAGGTATCTCACTCTTCCCCCCTCCCATCCAGTGGGCCAAAATGGCACCCAAGGTATAGTAGCATCTAAAGCCTCCCGGGTGCCCGATTGGTCATTTCTGATCCAACCCTGTTCCCCTGATTGGCTGGCTATTAGGCCATATAAATTCCAAAGTTCAGAGTTTAGGAGCCACTCTGAACACCACCCAAAAAAAAGCTCACCCGGTCCTTGTGGTTCCTTAAGGGTACAAGGCCCATTTACTCATCTGCCTAGCCTAGCCGTTAGCCTTCCTCTGACCTGCTTTCATCATACTTCAAACTGGCTGCCACCTCTATCAGACTCTGACTTCTACAATGCCAGATATCCTACATGGACTGACAACTTCGAGAGGCAAGACTCCAGGAGTCAAGCTCAGGGCCCTGGAAGTGGCGAAAGCTGTGAGCTGGAAGAGCAACTACACCAGAAGGCTCTGCACTGGTGGCAGAGACAGCAGCTGAGTGCTTGCCTTCTCTAACTCCCCTTTCCCTTCTCCCTAATTCTCCATTCCTTGCCCCTCCTTTGTGAATAAATCTGTCCTTCTCTCCTGTGCCTGATGCTCCATTCTCTGGCCACAGCTTCCCCACCAGGTGCAGCGTTGGGGCATCCACCTCTTGCTTCCACACACAATGCAGAAAAAGAAACCCCAGGAAGAACTGACACATTTGCACTGAGTAGATGCTTGGATAACAAAGCTCTTCAGCGGCTCTTTCATCTCAAAGACTGATGACAACTTAAGGAATCCCAGTTGGAGTCTTCATATTGCATTGACAGTAAATTAATAAAAAATGAATTGAGAACATTTACTTGGACTCAAATATATACAAATTTAATAAACCATATAATAAAGATTATGGGTTCTATAATTATTCTGTTAGCATATATTTGATATCTTTTCTTCAGCTTTGTATAACTTTTCCTTCACTGTCCTTTAATTCCTCACCAACAGCCCCCGTGAATCCTGTCCACCTTATAATAATATTCAGCAATCTTTCTGCTCATGGCCTAGTCTTAAAGTTAGTGCCACACATTTTGTATCTCGTTTTTTTTTTTTCATGCAACAAATCTACCTGTAGGGATCAAATTTTGCTATAATTACTGATTGGTGTACAATGTACTGCCTTAGGATATAGTGGCATACAATAGTAGCCACTTAATTTTGGTCAAAATTCCTTGGGTTAACTAAGGCAGCCTTCAGCAAGGATGGCTCATTTGTGGAGATGATTCAGACAACTGGAGTAGGACCATGAGTTTGTAGCTTTCCCGGTCCCCCCCCCATACCCCCCACCCCGCACCTTGGTTATCTCCTGGAGCTGGAACATCTGACATGATTTTTTTATTCACATGGCTGGAACCTAGGCTAGGATAGTTATTTCTCCATGTGGCCTCATCAGTTGGTTATCCTGCTGCTGTTGTCAGGTGCCCTTGAGTCATGTCTGACTCATAGCCACCCTCACAGGGTTTTCAATGGCTGATTGTTTCAGGAATGTATCTGGAGTGGATTGCCACAATCTTCTCCCATTTTTGTGGTGCTGGGAATTAAGAAGGAACCTCAGATTCTGCTGAGGAGTGGTCTACAAACTGAGCTAAATCCAAGCCCTGGTTATTGTGGGTGGTCCCAAAACATGATGATCTTTGTTGGAATTTGTATGTTTCTATTGTGAGAAGTGACATTTCAAAAGATAGAGATTTCAGAACTTAAATGCTAGCCTTGAACTTATGCTGCACTGTTTGTGCCGTGACTTTTGGTTACATAGGGTTAGAGATGATTTAGTGTTGGACAGTGTAGAGAAAAATTGGAAGGAAATTGGCAAAAACCCCCACACTGGGAAAACGGCTTTTGAATATCTGGTTTGTAAATTAGAAATCTAGGGAAAATGAAAGTAACTTGGTTGCACGTTTGTGCAAAACCCTTCCTGATTGGACAATTTGACTGAAAGCTGATTGGCTCAGGCCATTCCGTGGGCGAGCTATATAAAAAGCTACGCTGGGACAGCTCAACATTTTTGGCATCCCTTTTAGGCCCTTTTGGCACCCCTTTTTTTGCCTTCCTGCCCGTTCCTGCCCGGATCACCAATGAGGAAATACCCCTCCCGCTGCTCTCCCCTAGAACTTCAGTGAGGAAAGAACGCTCTCCTGTTGCAATCATCAATAAGAAAAAGAACCTTCTCTCTGTCTGATCACCAATGAAACAATAGCTGTCTCTTCGTGACCACCGAGATGACCAACACAGGTGTTTGCCCCTGGAAGGCAAAAGTGCCTGAGGCTTTTCCTTTCTCCCGTCTCTGCCCGGGTCCCGAAGGCCTCAGGAGTCTGCGCCCCTCACCTGAGGGTCCCGAGTGAACTGTGTTTAGTATCTGTGTGTGCGGCAGCGCCGCCCATTGGAACCTCCAGGCTGGACCGGGAGGCGCATGTCCCACAGACAGAACTACACAAGGGTTGGGGACTAATTACTACAATGGTTACTGACCAAATAAAAGAATTTAGCTGGGCATGGTGGCACAAGCCTATAATCCCAGCATTCTGGAGGCTGAGGTAGGAGGATTACATGTTTGAGGCCAGCTTGGGCTACATAGGAAGACCATATCTCAAAAAGCAAAGGAAAAAAAAGTGACTGGAGGGAAAATAGATCACAGAACACTGTAAGAGCTTTTCTGACAATTTAAAATTATTGTGGAATTTATAATCTTGATTTACTTCCACTATTGTGTAATTTTTGTATTCTCTCCTTTGCAATAATCCAATATTTATTCTGTTAGAATTTTTGTGAAGTCTTCATAAATATCTATGAAAAGTTTATATATAATTTGTAAATATCAAAGTGAGATGTTAGGTTTTGTTGTTTGTTTGTTTGCTTTTTCTGTATTTACTTATTTATTTGTTTGTTTTTTGCTGAGTATATCTTACATTTTTTTCAGATTATTGTTACTAAAATTAGAAATCTGTACTAATAAAATAATTTAAATTCAGTCCTTAGACTGACTTATGACAATTTACTCCTTCACATTTCTATGGTATGTAATTCTGTGGTCAAAAAACAAAATCAGTTTGAAGTAACATCTTTGAGAACTGAAGCCTATTTAAAATTTTCACCGTTAAACTCGAGCTTTAAAAAAAGCTTTCTGAATGGAGGTGAAGCTCAGAAGTAGACTGCTTGCTTGGTAGGTGCAAGGCCCTCCCATGTTCAACTTAATACCCCCCAAAATATTTGTAATCACTAACTCAGTTTACCAAAACATACTTTGGGAATTCTAAAGAAATAAATTTTGTGTATATATTATGACTTAACACTTTGGAATAAGTAGAATCACAAGGGACAAATTTCCTGAGATATTGATATTTTGTTAGTGAAATAGAGACTCAAAATGCTCTTTCAGTGTATCATTATCAGCTGGGACATTCTGGGCACAGAGAAGAAAACATACTGTGACAAATGATCCCAAGCGTAAGTGTGGAGTAGTGCACAAAATGGTACATGAATACATAAACCTTATGTTGCCCATTAAATTTGAGTGGGGATGTTGTGTCTAGGAACATGAAATGGACCATCTGTTCATAATGTCAGCAAATCAGAGAGAAAGAAAAAAGATAAGGTCATGAATTAAGAGATTAAAATGGAGCAAAATCTGGTCTAACTGGCAAATAAAGTAAGAGATAAGGAGACAAAGAATGATTGGTCGTATGCTCTTGTTTTTCATATTTTAACCTGAGTAAACTAGGGTGCATTATTTTAATCACCTGGCCATAGTGTATTTTCTTTCCCTTTTTTCCCTCTTTGCACATCAGTTCAAATTATTTCCATATTGTAATAAATGACATGCACACAGATACAGGTGGGAGAAATCGTCCTTTGCTAGTTTTTCTATTAATTCAAAACAGAAACAATCTGTCTCCATTCACCTTCTCTTCTTTAGGTCCTTTAATATATTTTTCCAGCTTCTCCGGCATTGGAGCAGCTACAGCTGCAAAATCCACTACGCAGAGCACATGCATGGGGTGGAGGCAGGAGAGGAAGGTAGAATGTCTTCCATTCAGCACCCGATCGTATTTGTATATGTCTGTTTTGTGCAATATCTGTTGTCAAGTCCCTCAAAATCTGATTGTGAATTCTATTATTTTGTAGAGAGAAAGTGCCATGATTTTTTTATTTTTTTGCATGTGTTCACTGGCATACATTTTAAGGCAGCATGAGGAAGCCCTCATACGCATCATAAATATTTTCATAGGAAGATTTTTTGAACAGAAATTTTAACAAATGAAAATGATCCCAGCAATTTTATTATATAAATTCTATTTCCTTATGATCTGGGCTTAAAATTGAGTACCCATAATCTGGTTATTTCTACTTGAGAGCAGAAGACATGATTAAAACCACTTTGCTTTTCACTCTGAATGTTGGACAGATAGCGACTTGTTGAGACCACACAAGATTAGTTGAAGTCGGAAATAAATTTTTAGAAGGGAAATGATTAAACTATTTTTCTACAAACATGACTTTTTGGAACTATTTCCTGAAAAAAGTTTGACACACCTCTATAGCATTCTTCTAAATAAGACTGCACCTGGAAATCTGAGTGTTTTGCTTAAGGCATTTTTCTAGAGAGGTATTTGAAAGGTATCAGAGATAAGTGAAGCCACCTGGAGACTATTGCTCCGTGGCACACACTGGCCCATCCTGGGGTGGAGCTGGGCCCCGCTCTGCTGCAGCTGTCAGGCTGCTGCTTTGTTCTTTACAGCTTGTCTTAGAGCAATATCCATTGAAAGGTGTCAATTTGTTTTTATAGGTGGCAAGAGCTCTACTTTTATGAAGGGTTGTTATTAACTCCATAGGTATAGTATTAATAATGCCTACTTAAATATTTATGAAGGGGAATTAGGTGACCTAAGACCTAGAAAAAGATAAAATTGCACACAAAATCAGGAAGTTTAGGGAAACAGGACAAAGTATTTTGAATGTGTATAAAATAAGCATTTCCACATCCCCAAGTATTATAGTCTAAGATACAACTTGGGAGGAGAAGCAATAAGTACTACAGTTGAAAAAGCTTGAACATCTCTGTGACAATTATTGTCCTTCGGCAGATTGAAAGTAAATTCTCCCATAAAATGCACATGGTGTTTTGGTTCTACTTTTATAGTTGTCCCTTTTCAGGTTTTGAGAACCTATAAAAGCACATACTAGCACATCTTGTGAAATAGAATTTGGAGAGATCACATGTTAAAGATACCATGTATCTCTTCAGGTAAATCATCAAGGGAGAAAAATATGGTGCTTAGAAGAAGAGGTTTTAACATTTTTGAATCAATTTTATTCAGATATTGAGAGGAGCTTTTTATTATTATAAAAATATTTTTATTATAGAAATTTAAAAAATGAGAAAAATTTAAAAAGTAAACTCTGAATATGATCACACAGATGATTTCATTCTTCAAACTTTATCGACAATGAATTTTATCTGTACTAAGGTCTGCCTATGTACATAAATATTTTCATAAGTTGAGATCAGACTGTTGTGCAATTTTACAACTGACTAAGAAGTGGTATTTTTGCATGTTAATACATGTTCACCTTGTCTACAAATTCAGATTCTAGTTTTGATCCAAACAATTTTTCATAGTTGGTTTAAGTAAACCAGGATTCAATCCAGGCTTATACCTTGCATTTACTTGTTACATTCCTTAAGTCTCTCTTACTCTTAAATAGTATACATATATTTGTATATCATTGTAAGCATGTATGTATGTGCATGTGGTATATGTGGGTGCACATTAATTAATTTTAATCGATCTTTCAAAGAAGTTGTTGTTAGGTGCTGTCCAGTCAGGTCCTACTCATAGCGACCCTCACAGGGTTTTCAATGGATGATTGTTTAGGGATTGCCATGTCCTTCTCCTGTTTTTTGTGGTACTAGGGATCAAACACAGGTCCTCAGAGAGTGCAGCGAGGCACTCTACCAACTGAGCTAAATCCCAGCCCTCAAAGAATTTAGTTAACATTAATATTTAGTTAATTAGCTACCATCCCAGTATGAAAGAACAGCTTGTTTTTTGTTTGGCTTTCATCTTAAAGATTTGTTGAGGAGACTCTGCTAGTTTTCCTGCAGAATGATCTATTTTTTCAGTTTACCTGGTTGTTCTCTAAAGTACCTTACCAGGTATTTCTTTAGGCCCTGTATTTTCTTCAAATGTGAATATGGATCTAAACGCATGATGAATTCAATTTCTCTCTTCAGATGCCTTCTAGGTGAAGTTATGGACTTCATCTTACATCACACCGGGAGCTTCATGACATAGACCTGAACCTCCTGTACTGATGCTAATGTTGCAGTGCTGCGATGTGGGCTGCTCCCCTCCATAACTTGAAAGTAACAAGTGCAATGATGCTTTCATATTACACGAGTGTCCAGTTCCCTAACCCTTGTTTAGCTAATGGTTTTAATATTGTCATTTACCATGTAACCTTACTGACATTGTTTTTCACTGGTATTTTCGATTTTAATACAATCAAATTTTTCCATCATTTTTATGACATCTAGATTGTGAATTTTCTCACAAAGGCTTCCTCTACTACAACATAATAATATAGTTTTCTATTTTTAATTAATTAATTAATTTATTGCAGTACTGAGGGGCTGAACCCAGGGCCTTTGCACACTCTACCACTGGGCTGAACCTCCAGCCTCTGGCCTTGAACTCATGATCCTCTTGCCTCTAGCTCCAGAGTTATTGGGATTACAGTTGTGTGCCACTGTACCTGGCAGTTTTCTATTTTTTTAATTCATTTATGTTTTATGCTATGCCCATTTTTATATGTGCAGCATAAGTATAACCTATTATTATTTACGCCTGCAGCCATAGCCCTGTGGCATCCAATCCCGTCAGATCTCGGAAGCTAGGCAGGGTCGGGCCTGGTTAGTACCTGGATGGGAGACTGCCTGGGAATACCAGAAGCTGTAGGCTTGGGAGAAGAACCCGGCAACCCCCTGCCAAAAATCAATCTGCCATTGAAAACCCTATGAATAGCAGAGAAGCACTAACAATAGTGTTTCCCCTGTTGTCCAGAGGGTCACTAAGAGTTGGATACCAACTCGAGGGCACCTAACAACAACAACAACAACAACAACATTATTATTTACAAATTGTACCCATTTGACCCAGCATTATTTATTTTAGTCCATCTTTGGCTTACTGAAATGAAAGGCTACCTTTTAGATATTCTAATTTCCCAAATGTGTTTGGTAATATTTCTGATTTTTTTTTCATTTTCTGTCTTTTCATACATCAATGATACTAATTTTTGAGGTTTTATGATATAGCATAATGTCTGGTAAGGTTAATTCTATCTTTTTTTCAGAGATCTCTATTATCTTTACTTATATGTATTTTCCATATGTACATCAGAATCTACTTGTTTACATCCATAAAAATGTCCATTGGTATTTTGTAGGAGTGTGTTTTGACCTCATAAATTTTTAGCGATAAACTGATGTCTGTGTAATTTTGGTCTTTCCTATTTAAAAGCTTGGCATCTTTACATTCAAGTCTACTTTTGTGCCCTTCAGGAATGTATCAGTTTCCTCCATACAAAAATCATTCTTTTCAAAAAGTCTCATGTCTGTTTTGTGTTTTATAGCTCCCAAACCTATAATTTGTAAAACATGTACATACGTAGATAGTCTTCCAAGAATACTTCTTCTTCTTTCCAATTGGCTATAATACTTTTATAAAATGTCTCACTTTATTTCCTGCTGTCTCTTTTCTGTTTCATGGACATTCTCTCCTAACATATTGCTGTATGTTTATATTGTGTGATTAAAGGGAGACTTTCTTTCATTGCCTATGCTGACTACATTCTGTGAATCTTCTTTTTTTAAAGATATCTTTATTTCAAAATCAGACTGAGCCATGTTTTTAAGTTGCATAAACACCATTTTGATATTCTTAAGACATACACTTGACTAGTTAACTTGAGATTTTGAACTCTTAGAAAAGATATAGATCTGTTCTTGTTGGAAGCAAAAATTCCACACATTTCTAAGCCTGTGTATGATACTTTATAAAATTAAATATTATGCAGTAGAAAATAAATTATGTTTATCTATTTAATCACAGTTTATCTTTTTTTAGCTCAATTGGTAGAGTGCTGGTCTGTGTTCTCTGAGGCCCTGGATTCTATCTCTAGCACTGCAAAAATAGGAGAAGGACCTGGTAGCCCACTCCTGAAAAAATCCTGAAACAATCAGCCATTGAAAACTCTATAAATAGCAGAGAAACACTGATAATAGTGCCAGGCATAGCAGTGTCAGGGAGTTTCTTATTCTATTATATATAGGGCCACTATGAGTCAAACCCAACTTGATGGTGCCTAACAACAATATCTATTCAATCTGTTATTTCTGGGAAGTTTAGCATTATTAAAAAATTGATGAAATATTTTAAAGTAAAAAAATAGGGGCATAATATTAAGAGTTAAAATGAAAAGAAGATAAGTTGTACCAATACTGAAATTAGCCTTAATGTTTTTAATATTAATTCCTTCTAGTTGATTTGATATGAGGAATATTGTTCTAAAGACAAATTGTAGACCAAGTATTGCTCATTGTTTAAGAGTTAACATAAGAATGGTGGTTACCAGAGGCTGTCAAGAGAAAAAGGGAAGCAGGAATGGGGAGAGATTGGTCAATGAATACTGTTATAGTTAGGAGTAAGAAATGTGGTTATACTGTTTTAGTAGGCTAACTAAAGATAATAATTATGTACTCTATGTTTCAATTATCTAGAAGAAAGAAGTTAGAACATTACCACTATAAAGAATGATAATTGTTTCAGGAGGTAGAGATGCTTAATCTGAATTAAACATTATATAATATACACACCTATCAAAACATCACACGATGCCACATAAATATGTATAATTTTTGATTTGAGGTATTATTAAAATTTTTGAGAATTTATGTACTTCATGACTTGCCAACATTTTCTCTGTGACAATTCCTGAGTTCTTGAGAAACTAAGCTATTTTAAGAACATTGGTAAAATGTAAAACAATACCAAATGCAAAAGTGTAGTAATACTATCCAGGCACCTCAGTGCATAGCAGTAATCCCAGAGACTTTGGAGGCTGAAGTGGGAGTTCAAGGCCAGAGGCAGCCTGCACAATGTAGCAAGACTCTGTCTCAAAATAAAAAAAAAAAGAAAGAAAAGGTAAAAAGAGAAATGGGCTGAGGGTGCAGTTCAGTAGTAGAGCACTTGCTTAGTATGTGTGAGGATCTGAGTTCAACTCTTCAGTGCAGAAATAAATAAATAAATAAATAATAGCATTAGTACTGAATTAGGAAAAAATAAATGAAATAAAATTTAAAATTAGAAAATATTAAGTAAAAATAATATTATCACTAAACATAAGAAAAATAAAAACATATGACTTAACTAGATTGCAAAAAACTGCCAAAGCTAGACCATCAATTATAGCAGGGTACACTAAAAACTAACATGAAAAAATTATAGTAATTGGAGGGCAAAAATGTTAATACTCTTAATGCAAGTAATTTTAGAGACATATGAGATTTTTTAATCCCCCCACGGGGAGAAACTGACTTTTAGAAAAACGAAGGTCATTTATCCAGAGAACTTGCCTGTTTTTATTTTTTCCAAAATATCAATTACAATTCAAGTCTTCTGAAAATTAGTCTAAAATATTGTGGCTGGGCGAGTTGGTGCATGCCTGTAATCCCAGCAAATTGAGAGGCAGAGACAGGAGGTTTGCTGGTTTCAGATCAGAGGCAGACTGTGTAATTTAGAAAGACCATGACTCAAAATAAAAAATAAAAATGGACTGGGGATGTAGTCCAGTGGTAGAACACATTCAAAGTGTGTGTGACGCCCTGGTTTCAAGCCATAAGTACTGCAAAAATAAATAAATACATACATAAGTAAAATGGTAAAGTATTTTCTGAGACACATTTTCTGATTTAAATGTTATGCAGATTAACAGTGTTAAATATCATGTGAAAATTTATGTACATGTAACTATACAATAATATTTGATGAGAAAATTATATTTATTATTTTTAAAAGAAGTCTCGTTATTATTTAAGCCAACTATTATAAAAAATGTTATTTTCAATTATTTTTTCCTAAAGTTGAGATTTGAAAAAGGGATATTTAAAAATTCACTACATTGTAATAAATAAAGTAGTTAAATCTATTAGTATTGGTTAGAACTCATCTAAGGAATATGACATTTTAAGCAGATGATGGAATAATGAATAAAATTCATTAATTTATACTTACCCTAGGGAAAGAAACAAATATGTTCAGGCTTGGGTTTATGATAG
>VMDO01018468.1:0-42124 GCA_007922755.1 Pedetes capensis
AATGACCATCTTATATAATGAACCTGCATTTTGCATTTATTTTAGCAAATTTATTTATAGATCTTTTTCTTGCCTTCTGTCTATAACCTATACTTTTTTCTTACCACTGATATATAATTTGGTCTGTCTCTGAAGCAGAAAAATTGCACAGTGCCTTTAATAATACCTCTGTAATGAATATAAATAATTTCATTATGAATGGTTTTTTTCAACCTCTTGAAAATGAAATCATCAAAATTTTCATGTTATTTAAACAATAAAATTTATTTAAGGAACCCCAGAATCTATTTTTATGGAATATATGAACTATTGTACCTGTTATTTGGACATTCATTCATTAATTCATTTTCATTGATTTATTTATTCAACAAAGAGTTGTTATGCACTTATTTTTTAATAATTAGATATACCCCTTAAGAAACCTTATCTTCCCATTTTACTTTATGAGATAGGATCTTGCTAAATTATGCAGACTGCCTCTGATCTCAAAATTGTGATCCTCCTGCCTCCACCCCTTGAGCCGCTGGGATTACAGGCTTGCACCACTGCTCTGGGCAAGAGACCTTATCATTAAATAACCTGAAATATATATCATTAAAGTAAGCTATCAGAATTACAGTATAATAAGCCAAATAGACTTGTATGTACTTTTTTTCTGATTTTGAATTATGTATAAAGGGAGAAAATGCTTGACTTGAGAATCTTCACTTAAAAATAATAAGATATTTGAAAATTCTCTACATCAACATCCAGTTTAGAATACTAGATGAAAAGTATGTCTCAACCAAGGACTTCTCTCCTCTCTGTCAATAATTAATATTAAAT
Organism: Pedetes capensis; assembly: GCA_007922755.1. NCBI lineage: Eukaryota > Metazoa > Chordata > Mammalia > Rodentia > Pedetidae > Pedetes > Pedetes capensis. The sequence goes on from VMDO01018468.1 coordinate 826, forward strand.
CCCTTGTTAGAAATATCTGCATGTGGGACATCTTATAGTTTGAGGTCCATTTTTTCTTAAAGTGTTATGTAGAAATGTAGACTTATTATATTCATCAATAAAATCAGTGTGCTTTGGACTATTTTCTAGAATTCTAGTTTTGGTTTTAGAGTGGAATTTTTTTCTGTGGTGAGGACATGGATGTCAAGAGCTTTACTACGGGATACAACTTGACTGATGCACACAGGAGTCAGATGTTACCAATAAGAAAACATACTTATTCTGTGACATATTGGTCTTATAAGGAACTGACATTGATGGGAAGTGATGCCCTTTAGCCAAAGGGAAAAGCATCTATCATGCTGTCATACCACATTTGGTTCAAACTATACAAACACCTTTGTTAAGATGCTACTCTTAGGAAATACATTTCTCGCTCTGCCATTTGCTTTTTTGGATGAGCTGTCATAAACGACTATAAAGTGCATTTAAAAGTTCCTGTCATCATAAGCTCATAATAAAATAAATTTATGCTTGTTGAAACAACCAATATCTGTAGGTGTGAAATAGACAATAAAGCAAGTATATAAACAATGCACCTCTTCTATATTCACATAATGCTGACAATCAGGAAGCCTTTTCCCACCTGTGCAGAGGATTGTGACTAATGGTAGAGCAGGTTTGAGCAGGCTGTTTCATTAATGAACTAGTGACTTAGGTCTAGGTTTTATATTTGATAGATTGATTTTCCCAGTCTAGAAAATAATATTGAGTATTAATTGGATTTAAGCTTTTAAATGTGTGAATCTTACACAAATCCTATTTAATCTTCAAGATGTTAGATAGATCTTCCAGTATTAACAATTTTAAATCATTTACCTTTACCATTTTGCAGTCTTCTCTATCACATACACAACAAAAAGCCAGAGTCACTAAGAATTTATTTTGAACCTGTAATTTTTGCTTTACTGCTTCATAAAATAATACGTTCCAAAAGTCTTTTAAAAATCTGATTCTCTGATCATCCATCTGAAGTTTGAATCTCTTTACAACACCTTCTTCAGGACCATGCTTGAAATATTATTATGATACGGAATTATTTTTCTCATTAACCAGCCATTTTTGTGATAAGTAGATCTAACTTTCAGAAATTTATATTCAAAGCTGTGTTCCTCTGTAACTTCCACTCATTTGATATAATTCTTTCATCTGCGACTCTGAAGAACAAATCCAGCACGTTTAGTGAGTCTCCCTTATGGCAAGACTCTGAATATTTGAAGATGTCTAGCCCCTCCTTTCCTTCCATCAATCCTCTTCTCCAAGTTAAATATTCTTGATTTTTACAAATATTTCTCATTTGCTTGTCAGCTCCCTGTTTGATATGTCATCCTCCTCTGCATAGTTTACGGATGTCATGGGACTAGTAGACAGCCTTCAAGGGTTCCTTCTTCATTTTAAATGTTACATTATTATTCATATAACCTATAATCACATTGGTATTGAGGATGGTCACATTATCTTAGGTGATTCTCCATGAAAACTTTTAAGTATTTCATGAACTATGCCAACAGCATGCACATTCTCCACTTTATTCATTCAAGACTTTGTCTCCTTCACATGCAAGATGTACTTTTGTTATATTCTGTCTTAGATTAACCCCGTTGGCACAACCTCTCAAAGTCCCTGGGAACCCTCCTACTCGTATTCAACATCAATAAACAAAAATTAATTGTCCCCCTGGAATGTGTCAGTCAGTGTGCAATATGCCAATTCCCTGTCCCAGTTATTTGATATACTATCCCATCTTCCTGAATCCCACTTGAATTTCCCTTGAAAAGACTGTCATTAAAAACCTTCAACACCCAAACCTCCTAAATGTTGCTCTCAGATTTCTAGTATCTTCACTCTCAATAACTGATTAGCTCCATAAAGACTTTCACCTTGATTCTTTAATTTATTTTTCAATTTATCATTTTCCTTATTAGTTCAATCTCATTTTCAGACTGGGCCTTGTGGTCAAACATGTGACTGTGTGTATTCAAGATTTATTTATTTATGTATTTTTTTCCAGTACTAAAGGTTTAAACCTAGGGCCTCGCACATGCTAGGCAAGTCCTCTACCACTGAGCTTTACTCTCAGCCCCTTTTTCATTTAACTTTCAGAAAATGTCTTACTAAGTTGCACAGGCTGCCTCTGGCCTCAAACTCAACATCTTGCTGCCTCAGCCTCCTCAGTCATTGGAATTGTAGGTGTGCACTATGGCACCTGGCTCAAGAATATTTTTATTTTGCTTTATTTTTCTTTAATACTATCCTCATTTATCACCTGTCTGTCCTGTGGACTGCCTTGCCTGTGTCTAAAGTCAAACTAACAAGAACTGTGGGAGAAAATCCCACAATAAGTGAAAAGCATAGATCTGATGGACCCTTAGAAGCCACTGAAACTCTCCTCATGTTGACACTCTGTTTCTTTCCATATAGTCATCACATCGGTTATTAATCCAAAACATCCTTAGTCTTCTTTATTCTTCCTTATTTCATTCATAAAACTAATTCTGATATTTATGCTTCATATATTCATATATTTTGCCCATATCCAAGATCAAATAGTATGCATGGATAGGGCTCTTCTAACCTAGCTCATTTCATCCAAATTAAAAGCATATCAAGGAGATTGTTGTTGTTAGGTGCCGTCGAGTTGCTGTTCAACTCATAGCAACCCTACATACAACAGGTAAAACACTATTGTCAGTGCTTCTCTGCTCTTCGTAGGGTTTTCAATGGCGCATTGATTTTTGGGAGTAGGTTGCCAGGTCCGTCTCCCAAGCCTACAGCACCTGGTGTTCCCAGGTGGTCTCCCATCCAAGTACTAACCAGGCCTGTCCCTGCTTAGCTTCTGAGACCTGACGGGATCGGACGCCACAGGGCTATGGCTGCAGGTATTAAGGAGATACCTTCCTTATGTGTTGTCTAAAACAATATTTGAAGCTGACTCATATAGGGAATTATTTCAGGTTTCCAATTTGTCTCACTTCCTGAAGTTTTAAGATCAATATATTTGTCATACGTTCCTTCAAAGCCATAACAAGGGATGGTGAAGAGCAAAATGGTCCTCCTGTCTGACTTACTGTTTTTTCTAATGAACTGTATCTGATTTTACTTAAAATTCCTTGAGTTACTTTCATGAATTGTTTGCCAAACATGTGAGCCAGTGCTTACAGCTCCATGATTGGTATAAATAATCTTTTAGACAGTATAATTCAGGAGTCAAACCAAAAGCAAGATATGTAAATGAAGTAAATGTGTTCCCCATTCTTTCTCATCTTCAAATGTACTGACCACTCAGCTTTTTTTCTGCCTCAAGAACTCAAACATCTCCTAGACCCTGGCTACATCCACCTTACAAATCATAGGTATGCCCTGTGGAAAACCATCACTCTCCTATAGTGACTTAGAGTGACATACTTAGAAGAACTTAGACCTCAAGTCATCTCAACCTCTGGTTTTAAAGACCACACAAAGCAGACTTGTCTAAATTCCTCAGCAAACTTGTGACAGACCTGGAACCAAAACTCCTATTATCTGTCTAAACTAGTGCTTCCTCTTCCATAGGGACAGAAATTGCAGCTCCCTCCCCACCCCTCTTTGGATTGGTAATGCCTTTTAATAGCTAACTCTCTTGAGAAAATAATAATTTGTTTTAGAATGATTGATTTAAAGCTGAAGCTTTTGATAACCAGATAGTTTGTTCCTCTCTTCTTCCTTATAAATATATTCATTTTACTATTTATACAAGACAAATATGTGTAACAAAGGGAAAGTCACATAATTTTTGTTTGACAAACCTCTTTCATATGAGGCAGTATGCCCTCTAGATAACCAATTTCCATTCATTTTATTCTAATGCTAATGATGTTATTTAAAGTTATTGGATGCACAGAATCAAATGACATTATTTCAAATGACTTCATGACACAGAGGGTACATTGCATAAGGAATATCAAATAGAGGTTCTCAAGTATTTTACCCTTTAAAATGCAAAGGAAGAAATGAAATTACTATTTATTATTTAGTTACCTAATGCCTGCCCATCATGTTTTTTTGAATTTGGACCAGTAACTTATAATTAAAAGAATCATTATCCCTGCTGGTTGTGGGCACAGATTCACATTATTTCCTTGGAAGCCTGTCTGCTGTCTGGCTTTAATGAAAATTTAAACCTCTTAGAATGACATGTATTACCTGGGATTATTTTTCTTTTGTCTGAATAGTTACAAGAGGAAAAATTTCCTGAAAAAAAAAATAGGTCACTATTCCTTTCCACAGATTCTTGTCTTCTGCGCATCTGTTTTCTTTTTTGGAAAGATTGATAAGTATGAATGTATCCCAAATCATTAGGTCTATAAATTACTAGAACAGAAACAAAACATCTAATCTCATCTCTACTTTCAACCAAAATTATTTGGCTATTTTGTACTTGTGACATAGTAAAATATACATAGCAACCTTTGCTATTTTGAAATTTGCTAAATAGCTAAATTTGCTATTTAGAAATTTTTAGTAGTACAAGTTTGTGAAATTAGGTTCATTAACATTGCTGTGCAAGCCTTAACACCATTGATCTTCAGAAATTTTCCATCAAGCTGGGCTCACTTTCGCACACCTGTAATCTCAACTGCTCAGGAGGCAGAGGCAAGAGGATCACAAGTTCAAGACCAGAGTCAGTCTGTGTAATTTTGAGACCTTGTCTAAAAAAGTTAGAAAAAAAAATGGGCTGGCAGGACAGCTCAGTGGTCCAGCACTTGCGAAGCACCCAAGAGTGGGGCCCTGGGTTCAACCCCCAGTATGGCAAAAAAAAAAAAAAAAAAAAAAAAAAAAAAAAAAAAAAAAAAAAAAAAAAAAAAAAAAAAAAAAAAAAAAAAAAAAAAAAAAAAAAAAAAAGAAGAAGAAGAAGAAGAAGAAGAAGGAAAGAAAGAAATTTTCCATCATCTCAGATAAAAGTTCTGTAGAAATTAGATAATAATTCCTCTGTTCTTTCTCCCCTGCAGACCTAAGTACCCTCTGTTCTACTTCCTATTTCTATGAATTTGCCTAATTGCGATACTTCATATAAATGGAATCATACCATATTTGTCATTTTGTGTCTGGCTCATTTCATTTATCATGTTTTTTTAGATCTACCCATGTCCTTGTGTCTTATAGTAAGACATTTCTTTGTCTTGCTAACTGTAATTCCTTTGAATAGATACAACAAAGTATATTGGTAGGTATTGAACTGTCTCTATTTTGGGGCTATTATAAATAAATCTACTATGAATTTCTTGAACAAGACTTTCATTAATGCAAACCATCTCTCAGAAAAATATCTAGAAATAAAACTACTGGAACAGGGTTTAGACATGTACTCCCTTGATTAGAAACAGTTCCCCAAACTTGTTATACAATGTTGAAATCCCTTCAGCAGTATATGAATGTTTGTGAACACCAACACCTAATAGTGTTAGATTTATGAATTTTACCAGATCTTAAGGGGTTGTAGTAATGTGTCATTGTAGCTTTAATTTGTATTTCTCTGATAACTGAAAAATGTCGAGCACAATATCATACCCTTATTGATCACTTGAGCATTTTATTTCAATCATTTTAAGATTGTGTTATAGATCTTTTAAATTACTCATTTTGGGGAAATTTTTATACATTCCAGAAGTATTTTTCAGATTTTGATTTTATAAACATTTTTTCCAATCATGAAGTTTTCAATTTTGATTGTTTTTGGTTTGGTTTTATTGTTTTTGTTTTCGAGACAGGGTCTCACTGTGTAACCAGGCTGCCCTGGAACTCACTCTGTAGACCAGACTGACATCGAACTCCTATCTCAGCAGTTCAAGTGCTGGGATTACAGGCATGTGCCACCATGCATGGCTCCACTTTTACTTTCCTAAGGCTGTATTTTGATGACTGGAAGTTTCTAATTCTAATGAAGTCCAAGTTATCATTTTTCCTTTAATTATTAATACCTCTTACAACCTGCTTCCAAAAACTTCGTTTACTGTAAGATGTGAAGATGTTATATGTTTGATTAGCTTTTACCCTTAGTTCTGTGATACATTTTAAATTAGTTTTTGTGTGTGGATTGAGGAAGGGGCAAAGATTTTTTTTATGTAGATATCTAGTTTTGTTGGCACCATTTATTATATAATTTTTAGTACCTTTGTTGAAAACCAATTGACCATCTATGTTTGTGTCTATATACATGCCCTATTCTGTTCCATTAATCTATCTTTATACTCCTATGCTGATATCACATTGACTTATTCACTATCTTTTTAGCTAGTATTAAAATCAGGTAGTATAGGGCAAGTATCTCTAATCTGAATATGCTAAATCCAAAATTCTCTCAAATGTGAATTTTTTAGAGTTCTGAGATAATACCACAAATAGAAAATTCTATACCTGACCTCATGTGGTAGGTCACAGTCGATACACAGATACATTAAAATATTGTGTAAAACTGCTTTCAAGCCATGTGTGTAAGGTATGTATGAAGCACAAGTGAAAAACTTAGATCTCATTCTAAGATATCTCATTATGTATCTGCAAACACTCAAAAATATGAAAAAGTCTTTAATCTGAAACTTCTTGTCCCAAACATTTTCAGATAAGAGATACTCAATATATATAGTTCCCCAATATTGTTCTTTTCTTTGAGGTAGAACATCACCATATATATATATATATATATATATATATATATATATATATATATACACATATACACACATACACATATACATACACATATATATACACACATACACACATATATGTGTATATATATGTATATATGTATATATACTATATATGTATATATGTAATATATGTATATATCATATATACACACAAATATATATGTGTGTATATATATTATTCAAAAAGGAACACGCATATATATACATATATACATATATATACACACATATATACATATACATATATACACACATATATACATATACATATATATATATATATATACATATATATATCATTATTGGGAGAAGGACCTGGCAACCCCCTCCCAAAAATCAATCTGCCATTGAAAACCCTATGCACAGCAGAGAAGCACTGACAATAGTGTTTCCCATTGTACAGAGGGTCGCTATGAGTTGGATACCGACTCGACGGCACCTAAAAACAACAACAACAATATATCATTATTCTCCACAAAATAAAACATTATCCTGGTATAAAAGTCACTTAGATATCCAGTTGAATCAAGATCATTATATTCTCCTTTATGGTTTAACAAAGGAAGGTCCATGAAATAACTATCTGCCAAAACTGTGTATATGTGAAAGAGTGAGATAAAATGGAATTAGTTCTAATTTTTTTAGTGTAGTTATATGTCAGATGTTCTACAAAGTGCTTTATAGATCTTGTCATATTTAAATTTAATTGTTAAAACAACTTTATGAGATAGTTATAACCTCTATTAATAAGTGAATAAAATAAGGATGAGAGTAGTAATTTATTCAAAATATTTAATTGGATTTCCTTTCAACCTTGATGATCATAGCCAATCAGTTGTCATCATGAGTGATCATGTGAGGCTCTTCCTTTGTGGATGACAATTAGATTTTCAGCTGAAGATAGATCAGCCATGCTTCTTAGCCCAGTGTCACATTGAAAATAAATATAATCCAGAGAATAGTTTTTATATTTCCATAAGAACTCAGTGGACTCTCCACAAAAAATATACCTATAATATTTGATTTAAGTGAGTACTAGTGCATCAAATCAAATTCTGATTCTCATTGTTTTCCAAAACTTTTATTGAGTATACTAAATCAAATAAAAATAATATCTTTTCCGCTAAAAAGTAGCTGACACTTAGCTGGCAACATTAAGCAATGTGTAGTGGCAAATTTAGGTGTTAGTAACAAAATCCATGTAAATAAACTACTAGATGATCATTATATTATTAACACTGAAAAAGATGATCTTAACATACAATTGGGTTTAATTTTTAAATATATTTTCAAGAAGACCTAAGAAGTCAGGTTTTTAGACTCTTTAAATCTATTACTTCCTATTTCATGGAGCACTGCACTTGACCTCTGCATAGGAAACTTTGTAGATGTCAGTGGTTATAAGCAGTTATGTTTCTATAAACATGAACTTATCTAGTATATAGTTGATTTTCTTCATGACAGCTATTTTTAATTACCACATAGATAAGTATGTGATATTTGGGGAAATTGTATTTGATTTCTACTCTTTTAATAAATGTTCAAATTTTTAGTTAGGGTGATAAATGGAGTTTGATTATAGGTGAATCGTACTCTTAAAATTGTTCAATATGAATGACTTGTTGAGAATGAATGTTACAATTATGTACTGTATTTCTATTATAGAAGATTATAACTATTTTGTAAATGCTTTTGTAAGTGTATAATCAATGACACAATAATCTTGTAATCATACATATTAATTCCCACCAACCTCTATACCATAGATGTAATTGAAATATTTTCATTCCTATTAGGTGAGAAAACAGAACACTGTGATATTAATGATTAGTCCCAGCTCACATACATTTCAGGAGCTCCTATACTTCTGATAGTAATAGACATTGAAAATGATATAGATGCATAGGATGTACCATCGAAACTGATGAATTCACAGCCTGGAAGAATAAGACAAGTAGCCAAACATGTGAAATTAAATTTGGGAAAGTCTTTGATAGAGATATACTAAGAGGAGAGGAAAAGCTGACCCACCTTATAGGGAAAATTTACCTACAGAAGGTGAACTCCAAGCAGTCAGAAAACAAATCCTTCCTAAAAGGAACTCAATATCTGTTTTGTGCCATGTGCACTAGGTATACCTAATCTTCTTTAACCATTACAAAGCCCCAGAAAAACTTATTACTATTTATTTATCATTTTGTAGTTGTGGAAACCAAAGGAAATGAAAGCTCAAAGAAGAGAAAAAAAATGAACTGGCCTTTCAAAGTTTCTCTCAGTTATATCACTTTGTCATTGTTCAAACTCAAAATAACCGTATGTCACGGCAGTTTACTTCCTTGTTATCAGTTATTAATGTTCTCTACTCTAAGCTCTTCAGTTATAGCTCATGTTGAAAGAGGCCATGGACTAGAGATGACTTTTTTTCGTAATAAATAATAAGTCAACTCAAAAAGTAGAAATAGCAATTGTGGGGGGGTGCAGCAACAGAAAGACCCAGTGTAGATTATATATTTGAGTTCTATGATTGGAGCTTTTTATGCAATTATCAAGAAAGATTCTTGAAAATGTAAAACCAAACCTTGCAGAGTTCCTGACATCATTGGAAGTATTCAAATATTTTGTACAAATAATATTTGACCCCAGGAATCAGAGAGTTCTATTGATTTTTTTGTTGTTGTTGTTTCTCTTCAAGGGACAAGAAATGATAATTTATAGAATTTCAGATGCCTTGTTAAGATAAGTCTGTTATTTTTAATACCTAAGTACTGATAAAATACTACATGCTTTTTCTTCTCTCAAGCAAAAGTGCAACACAACCAGAGTGGTAAATTAATACACATTTTAATCAAAACTAGGGCAGAAAAATAATGGCATTTCTTGTCAGTTTAATTTTTTAGAGAATGGTAATAAAACAAAAATATCTAGACATCCAAAATTTTAATTCCAGAATCAAAAAATACCATTTTCTCACCAATGGATAATATTGAATCAAAAACAGGCATTCCTCTACTATTTTCTAAGTTAATAAATAAGAGATAGGTCTAATTACTTTTAGATTAGACAATTTTTTCCTTGGGACTTTTTACAAAAGGGAATAGAAATAAGATAAAATTACAGAGAAATGTTAATGTTAAAAAACAAGCTTAAGGAACAAATGCACAGAAAATTTCTGCCATTGATTGCGCCTTGTACTGAATATCTCCCATTTCTGAGCCTACCTCAGCCTATCCTGAGTCAGAATCATATAAAAAAATCAAGGAATCAGCAGTTATCTCTGTGACTGCCGTAGTTATAGACAATTTTATACAAGAAAAGCAAAAGAATAAAAGTGACCAAACTGGATCTGTCACTCAAAGGATCAGTAGTGGAGCTGTCTCATACTATTCCAGGTAGGAATATTTGTAGAAATCATATTAGAAAATGATCTTCAAGGCATAAAAAGGCTTTTGTGTCTAACAACTCAATATTAAGTTCCTCTGTCATAGTTAACTAACCATCAAAACACTGGGTCCTTTCTCTATAAAGTGAGCCTGTTACTAGGTTCCAACTCTCATAAAGATGATTGTTGGTGAGCTGGGCACTGTAGCAAGCACGTGTAATCTCATCAACTTCAGAGGCTAAGGCAAGAGAATCACAAGTTCAAGGCTAAGGGCAGCCTGCATGGTGTAGTAAGGCCTGACCTTAATGTAAAAAAGAAAGCGAAAAAGGGAGCTAGGGGGTGCACCTCAGTGGAGGAGCATTTGCCTAACATGTATGAGGCTCTGGGTTCAACAAGCTTGTTGTAGTACAACAGGTACTACAAATAAAATAAAATTAAAATAAAATAAAATAAATGATAGGGTTAAATAAGATGATGCCTCTCAATCTGTAGTACATAGCAGAGGGTATAATTGTCATTTTCATGATTAAAATTTTCACTTTTCTCTGAGGCTGTTTCTCCATGCACAAACTGGTTTGTCAGAATTACTTTTTAAAATAGTTGCATTTAAGCTGGACATGTTTGCACAGATGTGTAAATCTCAACATTCAGGGAGCTGAGGCAGTAGTATAAATCTGGAATCAGCCTGTGATGTATGATGAATTCCAGGGTAGGCTGAACTATATAGCAAGACCTTGACTCTTGCGTATTGGTTAAGCAAATACCTTTAGGATATTAGTCTTATTCTTAATGCAGATGAACAACAAACAATGTCAGTTCCCACACATTTGACTCAGCAGCTATAAAGTGGGAGTATTCTAGGAGGCTACGGCAATGCAGGACAGAGATGGGGAGGCATGGTGAAGTCTAAAGCTGGTGCTTGAGAAGATTGCCTGGCACCTTACATGTGTGAGTGTCCAAGGCTTGGCTGATCTGAGGAGAGATGATCTGTTGGAAGACAGAGTAACCCAGTAGCCAATCAAGAAAACAAGCCCAGACTCAAGTTACTTGAACTGCCTTTGTAAAAGCAAGAGGAGAGAATGTTCCAACTCTCCCCAGTTCTATTTTGCCCATGAAACAGCACCAATGAAGGGGTCAGGTGGATCTGTACAGACTTGTAGGTTGTCTCACTACTAAGGGAGCTGGGAACAAAAGTCTCCTGTGATTTCATGGACCCTAGGGTTGGAGAAAGAGAAGGTGAACTGAGAGTAGAGAAAAGTATCTTCAAGGTTTCCTCTTCCCTCCTCCATAAGGAGTTCTAGCCAGAGATGCTCTGCTTGAAGGCTCCAGGAAAGAATCCTCCAAGTAAAGGTGCCTGAGCCAGGAGTACAAATATGTATAAGAGCATGACAGGTGGGGGGGAATTGGATCCTTCTCTATAACTTCCTTTGGAGGCTGCAAGACATTGCCTGTGCACCATGTGTGGAGTGGGTGGGCAGCTTCTGCCAAGAAAAGCCTTGGCCATTGCCTATCACTGGGCCTTCAATATCACCTGGGGCTTTAGTCGAGAACTAGACTCCCAAAAGGTGGGCAATCTTGGATATCTCCAATCATAATAAGAACAGGAATTTTGCATAATTTATCCAAACTTTCTGCTTCCACTCTTCAGTAAAATTCTTGCAACGGGGGTTGTGGGTTGTTCTTGAATAAGAAATAGAAGATTATGACCTAGTCCATTGCCAGGAGCAAGAGGTTATGACATGCAGTAGCTGCAAATATCATGGGAAGAGAATCATGTTAAATCTTTGATTTAGAAAATGAAAGAGAGTGAGTCGGCTAACTTGTGCCTTAAAAAGACCTTCAAAAAGCCCCTTATGTTTCATAGTGTAAGTTTTCAATAGAGAGGCCAATTATTTCTGTTGTTCTAAATTGCATTTAGGATTAAATGAGTTGCTTGTGTACAATATCTAGCACACCTTCTGAAATATTTGCTCATTCAATATCTGTTCCATTTTCCCAGGAAAATGGATGAAAGATGGATATAAAATTGACTCAGTGAACAAATACATAGTAGATATTTACTACTGCTTTATTCATAAAAACAAGGAAATGTTATATAGCAAGTCTTTTGCCTGTAAAGAGTATTTAGTCGTATTGGAGAAGCAGAAAGTAAAATTTAACTCCATCATGGTGGGAATTCAGAACCAAATGAATGCAAGAAATAATAGAATACTACTGTCAGTGATGCTAAGATTAAGATTAAGAGTTTGAGCATGTCAACAAAATATTCTGAATAGACTCTGATGTAGGTTGATTTTTGGACAAATAGGCAGTACACATTCTTTAGTCTTTCACATCCTGTGGGTTTTTTTTTTTTATCTGAATGAAATGCTCTTTAACCCTGAGAGATGTCCAGACCTATCCTATAGTGAAAAAGATCATAATGGGGTATTTGTGTTGGTTTCTCTGACATTTGCCATCCAGCCAGTGAGCTTGCAGATTAAAGCTCTTCTTTGTGTTCACTGTGAGATGCCACAGGACTGTAAATTGTAAGGAAGAGGACCCGCAACAATAAAAGCTGTCTGACTGCTATGCAAGAAGGAACATTCTCAACATGTTGAGCTGATGTGATTCAAACCTATGGATATTTCTGGATTCAAAAAAAAAAGCAGCAGAATGATGAGGAAGGGAGTTCTACTTCGATAACTGTGGCACAGATGCCAGCTCTGAAAGAAGTGTCACTTTAGCTGTCAAGAAATTGGGTCTTCATTAGGAGTGTGAAGATAACTTCTGACTGTAGTATAGATATTCTAAAGGGAAAACACTTCTCTTTTTAAAAAAGAAGAACTATGATGTAGCACATCCTGGGAAGACATTTTAACAGTGAGTACAGAAAAAGCATATCAGTCCATATCCTACAAGTTCAGATAGGCATGGGTACTTTTCTCCCATCTTTAACAATCATGTTTTAAGGGTCTCTTTGTGCCAGATGCTGAAAATCACCTCAAATGTGTACAAGGAAGACTTGTGTTATATCTAAGCAACCAGAGTATGATAAATGGGATGAGCCAGGGACCAACTGCCACTTTGCTTCTGAGCTATTCATAGTAGCTTCCTTATCAATTGAATCAAAGGGTATAAACCTGACTTATTCAGAGTGCTCTGGAAGCAAATGATCTGCTAGCAGATCACGTGGTATAGGAGACTGTAAATAAGGGATTCCCAGAAATCTGGAAACTATTGAAAAACACAATTCAGGCTCGACTCTTGAGTTTTTCCTAGAGTGTCAGCCACATGATGTTCACATATGCAACAGGTCACTCAGATAAGGTGTTGGGTGAGTCTCACTACAGATTCAGCTGGTTTCTTTGCAGAATAGAGTCACAAAACTCTCTTTTATTAATTTATCAATAAAGTAATCACTCAAATAATCTTAGTAGGCAAAACAAGGAAGATAGGCAAAAGAGCAAGAAATGAGTTATCAAACAGGCATTGTGGCACATGCCTGTAATCGTAGTATTTGGGAGGTGGAGGCAGAAGTCTCTTGAGTTCAAGGCCAGACTGGGCTATAAAGCAAGACCAAATCTAAAAAAACAAAAAACTAAAAATGAATTAAGTTAATAAAGAAGAGTTTAACTTGTTTAGTACACTGTCCTAAGATGCTGAGTAGTCATCATAAAGCATCAGATAGTCTCCTTGATGCTTATGAAGAATAGGGGTTGGATCCTGTGTGATCTACACAGTTTTGTATCATGGAGCATCAGGTTATTACGTCCTAGTATATAACAGGATGTAACAGCTTTTTTCAGTTGACTTTCTATCACATTGAGCTATTCTTTCCACCACAGGGAACTGAATGTTCTTCAGAGGATTCTGGAACTTTATTACTTTGATTTCATTTTATAAACTTAAAAAAAAATTTCCCTTTAAAATATGAATGGCCTACAGAAGGTTGACTTCAAGTTTACTGTCTACTGTTGCATGGACTTACATTTAAAATTATAGGTGTGGTGCCTGTGACCGGTTAACTCTATGTGACACTCAATTCATTAGGACTTGAGACAAGTGTTCTAGTAGAGATAAATTTAATAATCTATTGTGTAACAAACCTCCTCAAAGCTTAGTGGCTTAAGACAGCAACAACTTGATTGTTGCTTATGGTTTTGTTTGTTGACTGAGGTCAGCTGGATGGATCTTGTGCTCCATGTAGTGTAGCCAGGGTTGCATCTGTGGGCTTGGCTTGATGGGAAGATCCAAGGTGGATTCCTCTCATTGTAAGTTGGGGTTTGATTTTCTGGGAATTCAGCAGAGACTATTCATGAATGTGCCTTTCTTCCTCTCCACTTGGTCTCTGTTAGAAACTTGGACTTCTCAAAGAATGGCAGCTGGATTTCTAGAGAGGAGTCCCTCAAGTGGGATGGGACTCCGCAGGGGTACTATTCATTCAGGTCCATTTATAGACTGGAAATCATAAATTTGAATCTGTCTTACATGGGCCTCATACATCCCCAAATCACAACATATGATATTGCCCATGTGATACTAAAACTGAGACTGCCTACACTATATTAAGTAATTCACTCTGCCATTAGAGTCTACAAGAAAGCAACCTCAATATTTTAGATAATTACTTGGAAAATTTAATGTTCTTAAAGGTGGAATACAAACAGTGGTGGTTTAAATACTTCTGATATTTAATATTTCTCACTTTTGCCTAAACTTTAGTATCATGTTGTTGTTAGGTACCATCAAGTTGGGTCCGACTCATAATGACTCTACATACAACAGACAAAACATTACCCAACACTGTGCCAATACTTCTCCGCTATTCAAAGGGTTTTCAATGGCTAATTGTTTCAAGAGTAGGCTACTGGGTCCTTCTTCCAAGCCTACAAGCTCCTGATCTTCACAGGCAGTCTCCCATCCAAGGACTAATCAAGCCCAACCCTGCTTAGCTTCTGAGATCTGATAAGGTTGGACTCCAAGGTGGTATATCTATAGGCTTAGTATCATCAGAATGTCTAAATAGAATTGTATCATGGGATTCCATGTGAGAAAGAATCTTAGAATTTATCTAATTCACTTCTTATATTTTGGCAGAAAAGAACCAGAGAGACTTGTAAGGTTATAATTTATTCAAATGCTACCTCCCCATTTTGATCAAAGATTCTTTTCTGATATCTGTTTTATATATTATGGCTAAGATAAAATTTTATTTGGAATTCAAGTCCAATAAGATAAATTTTAAGAAAGAGACAGCATAGGTAGCTGGTAAGAATGCAGACTGAATTTACACTATCTTGTGCTGGAATTATAACCCTTTGTACCTCAGTTTACTCATTTGTTATATAGGAAAAAATAACAGTAGCCACCTTATAAAGTTTTTATAGAGATTTTGTGAATTTAGATTGGTAATGTGCTTGGAACTGTTCCTTGCACATGAATACCATTATGTAAATGTTGGTTAAATAAATATATTACAGTAGAAAAGAAGGGAATGACCGAGAATAATCAAACATATTAGCTTACTGTTGAAATTCAAGCCTTTGGAGTAGACCTGACTCCCCTAATGAAAATATATTTTTTGTCATGAAAATGGTTTCCATACCCAGACTGTATTCTAAATTTCTCAAACTTAATAGTAAAGTATCTAATAGTCTTTTCTTTTTTGCAATTCCTGGGCATTGAATGTAGGGCCTTGCACATACTTTGCTGCACTCCCGTTCTTTTTGAAAATTTTTTATCTGAGAAAAGTTATCATTAAGTTATGTAGCAGGCTGCATTTGGCCTCAAATTTGCAATCTCCCTGCTTCCAACTCCAAAGTCACTGGGATTATAGGCATTCACTACTGCACCAGGCCAACAGTAAGTGCTTTCAACTGAAACTATCAGAAGAATCTTCTCAAAAGCCTCACAGAGTAAGGGCTGTCATGTTTTCAACACCTGAAGACATAGTCAACCCCCAAGGATATAGTAATGCCTTAACTTATAATTATCAAGCTTCCATCAGTCACTGTATATTTTCTTCATCCCAACTCCCTGGCTACTTCAGGTCTGCAAGACTCTCACATCAGCTCTGGTGTTGTCTGAGCATTTTGAATGAATATTCTCACTGGTCTTTCTGGGTGACAGCTCTGGCATGTTTTCTCAAGGCCCTACCTCACACCATTTCTATTCCTCAAATATATCATAATTATGACATCAAATAATTTTCCATAAAGCTTGCTAATATTATAAACTTTCACCTGGAGTTGAAAAGAGAGGTCTCCTCATCTCTCAGAATCTCTTGAACCTCTAGGATTTATGTCTCTTGTCAACGTGACCTTTGGAATTGTCCCAGAGGCCAGGCTATATGATCCTTCTGTGGTATTCATTAAAATCTATTCTCTTTCTGTTATAGTGAAGCAAAACTTTATTGTCAAGTAGGGGGTTTTTCAGTTACTCTCTTTTCAATCTAATATGTACATCTACAACTATCAACTAGTTCCTTTAGGATTTTGTCTGTTATATATAAACATATCCAGCTCTCCCGCATATGTATGGGTACAGTGGTATCAGAATATGGTTACTGGGATATGGGTTAGGGTTTGTTTATTTGTTTGTTTCCAGTAGTAGGGAGTTGAACCCAGAGCCTTACACATGCTAGGAAAGTGCTCTGAAAAAAAGAGGATCCCACATTTTATTTTTTAAAACAGGATCTTATTAATCTGTGAAGGTTACCTCTGGCCTTGAAGTTACAATCCTCATGCTTTAGCTGAGGATTGCAGGTGTGTGCCAAATCACCTGGCTTATTTTGAGACTTTATACAGATTTATAGTGCAGAAGAAAATAGATGAGCTAAAAGTAAGAAAAGTGTTTAAGAAATCAAGACAACAATATCGATGATATCTCAAGGCCATTTATTGTTAACTCAAACAATTTTGCAGAACTACAAAAAACAAAAGCTGGAATTTACTTCAGGGCTGAATTGGTCAAGGAAATGTATGAAGAAAGTAGAATTTTTTTATGTGGGTCATAAATGATGAATAAGAGTTACATGGGAATGGAGGCTGTTTGGGAATGGAGGATCTTTCATGGTGCATTTCTTATGCTGGATTAGCAGAAATAATGACAGAAACTCCAGATATTACAAAGTGTGTCCAGACAGTGCCAAATGTCATAGTTACCTGAAATTAGGAATTTATGGAGAAGTCAAAGCTAAGGGCTACAAAACAATTGGGGAAGACTAATATTTAAGACAATCTATAAAAGATGGGAAGGTTTCACAAGGTGATGGAACCAGGGACTGTAAGTGTTTTTCATAAAGGAAACACAGGGGCTATGGGCACAGAAACAAGAATTTGGAAGGCTCAAAGAATTGAGATAAGTCTGCCACTGGATTAAGACTATCTAGTGGAGTGTCATGGCTCATGCTATAAAGACATATGGGACCTGGGTTGGGAAACTTACATTTTTTGGCAATTGGACATTGACACAAGATGTTAAGACTCACACATGGAAGTCACTTTCTCTTCTGCCCACATTCCATTGGCTAAAATACACACAGGCATCAGTCTGAGTCCTAACAGAAGCTGAGAAATGTGATTTCCCTGGGTTCCCAAAAAGAAGAAACAGTACACTGGATAACATTATTTGGATTTCCAATGAACTGTTATATTTAAAATCATATTCTGTGAGAGGAGGAAAGGAGAGACAATTCAAACAAAACTGTATTTTTTATTCTGGCAAAGTTGGCTATTTCCAGGGAAATTATATATGCCAGTAAATAGTGAAGATTGTTTTTACAAGCTGACATTAAACTCATCTGCATTCATATGTTAGTCTCACAAATGTGAAATGGCAGAAGAGAGTACCTAGCACATTATGGGCTTGGATATTAAAGCAGAAAAGTAATGACATAAACCCTAACTTGGTTTTTTTTTTTTTTTTTGAATTGGAGGGTCATATAAAAAGCATGAAGTTCAAGATAGATTTTTGTGTAGCCATTAAGCTAGTTAAGTGATTTTATAACCCATTTTTTAACATTATAATATGAAGCTGACTACTTACTTGTCCAATTATTTCATGGGGAGTGAGTCCTGAGAATACTCTTGCTAAGGAATTAGTGGAATTTAGTTTGATTACCCTTAGCAGTTACAGCTTCCTTTAAAGTCTTCTAAACTTCAAAGAATTCTCTTTATATGCCACAAACACAGAATTCCTTACTTATCTTTGAACCTAAACCTGAGTGCTTTCATATTCACATGTACATCACTTCCCATATATTATTTTAATAATTTCTTGACTTTTTCAGATCTAGGGAATGTTCAGCCATATGTTTTCACTCATCCACTGCTCTGCTACTGATCTCTTTGTATCCCTTGTTTGGCAGAGTGCCCAGAATATAGGAGAAGTTCAACAAATGTTTACTGGGTGAATAAAATAATCAATGTTGATAGTCCATAAATAAAGAATAAATACACATGGACTACTGTTTGCTAACAGTATACATCCTACTGCTGCTCCTCTTTGTTGTTGTCATTAGGTGCTGTCAAGTCAGGTGCAACTCATGACTACTCTTGTGTACAAAAACCAAACATTCCTGTATTCTGTGCAAAGCTTGCAATCTTCTTCGTGTTTAAGCCCATTGTGGCCAACACTGTGTCAATCCATCTAGTAGAAATTCTTTCTTTCTTTCTTTTTTTCTTTTCATTGACCTGCCACTCTCACAAACATTGTGTCCTTATCCAGGGATTGTTTCCTCCTGACTACATGTCCAAAATACATAAAATGCAGTCTAGCCATTGTTGCTTCCAAGGAGCACTCTGGTTGCACTTCTTCTAGGACAGATCAGTTGGTTCTTTTGGCAGTCCATGGTATTTTCAATATTTTTCTCTATCACCATAATTCAAAAGCATCAGTTCCTCTCCTGTCTCCCTTGTTCAATGTCCAGCTTTCACAACCATATGATGCAACTAAAAATACCATGGCATGAAATAGGCCTTTGTCTTCAGTATGACCTCTTATTTTTCAGCACTTTAAAAAGGTTTTTGCAACAGCTTTTTCCAGTGCAATGCATCTTTTGATTTCTTGACTGCTGCTTTCACTGTGTTGATTGTAGAACCGAGTAAACCAAAATCTTGGACAATCTCAATGTTTTCTCCCTTTATCATGAAACTGTGTACTGAGCCAGTTGTGAGGATTTTTTGTTTTGCTGATGTTGAGCCATAATCCATATTGAAGGCTGTGTTCCTTGATCTTCATCAGTAAATGTTTCAAATTCTTTTCACTTTCAGCAAACAGACTTGTGTCATCTGCATAATGCAGGTTGTTAATGAGTCTTCCTCCAATCATGATGTTTTATTTCATAAAGCCCAGCTTCCCAGATTATTTGCTCAGCATAGCTATTGAAGAGGTATGGTGAAAGGATCACCTGTCTTTCTGAACAGCACTGTAATACTGATCACATGTCCATCTCTCCTCATCACTTTCCAGGTAACTTGGTTGATGCTAACTTCACTGAAGTTTCAGAGATGGGTCCAGATTAGCCCATGACAATTTTGCTAACCCTACACTCTTGTCATGGGCTGGGATTTAGCTCAGTTGATAGAGTGCTGCTCTGCAGTCTCTGATGTCCCAAGTTCAATTCCCAGCACCACAAAAAATGGGAGAAGGACATGGCATCCCACTCCCAAGGAAATCTGAAACAATCAGCCATTGATAAACCCTACGAGGGGTCGCCAGATACAACTGGATGACACTTAACAACAACAACAACACTCTTGTCAGTGGTTACCTCTAAAAATAGTCTTGAGAACAGATTCTGGCCAATGGAACTTAAAGAAAGTATTACTAGAGGGTCCTAGGAAAGTTCCTCCATGATTTTGGAAGACAGCAGTAGGAAATCACATTTTCTTTCTCCTGCTGGAAGTGATCAAGAACACAGGCTGTGCTAGTTGCTCACCAGTGGCAGCTAATCGGTGAACATGAAGGAAACTGGATTGATGATAGCGTTGGGATATAATTTCTGAAGACATCATCCTGAATGCCATAACTTCAAATGTTGAAATCCTGAAAGATCAAAATCTCTAAATGCTAAAAATCTCAAAGTATCTAAATCCCAAAAATATAACTCTGGGAAAAAATTTAATTCCTTTTTGTTTTCTTTTCTCTTCTTTCTTTCTTTCTTTTTTTATTTATTTATTTTTATTTTATTTATTTATTTATTTATTTTTTGTGGTACTAGGGGTTGAACCCAGGGCCTCGTGCTTGCATGCTCTCCAAGTGCTGGATCACTGAGCTGCACCCTCAGCCCATTTTTTTTACTTTTGAGACAGGGTCTCGCTAAATTACTCAGACTGCCTCTGGTTTCGAGCTTGCGATCCTCTTGCCTCCGCCTCCCGAGCTGCTGGGATTATAGGTATGCACCACTGTGCCTGGATTAAAAATTTAATTTCTTTACAAGTCATTTACTTATAATTTTAAAGGGGAATTAAGTTGAGAAAAATATAAGAATACAACAGCACATTTCATAGGCTATTTTTTTACACAATTAAATGACAATAATTATAAGCATATTTTTGCTATCATAAAGCTCTCAAGTATTCTAACAGCAGTCACACAGTTATAATTGTTGTGAGCATAAGACTTGTGCTCATAGAGAAGTAGATCTAAAAGTAAAATGTATAAACATGTCACTATGCTATGGTCAGTAATTGTGTGGAACCACCCAGCTTTATAACTGTATTCATTTGAAATAGCAATACCGTGAAAGGCCACCTAAGTCTTTTGACAATATCTGTCAAAAATAGTGACATCAGGGACCATTTATCTAACTCTGGTAATCTAATGTCTGCTGAGGCTAGAGATCTAATGTCCAAGACAACAAAAGAAAACTCTGTCCCAGCTTCAGAAAGAGACAAGTTCACCTTAAGTATTTGTTCTCTCCAGACCCCATCTGTCAGTGGGATGGTGCCTCCCCACCCTGAGGGCCCATCTTCCCTAGCCTGTGCACTCAGACTCAGATGCTAACCTCCTCTGGTAACAGCCTCATAGACACACGTAAGTAAATTCTATACCAGGGTTATAGGGGTTTTTTTCCACCTAACATAATACAACTAGCCTACAAGCAACCCAGAATATATTAATTCCTTTTCCACAATTCAGTGTTCTACCTTCTTCCACATGAATTGTGATTTGTAGAATTTCAGCTTTAAGGATTTCAATATTTGTGATTTGAATCTTTTGAGATTATGATATCCAGGATTTTAGACTGTAGGAATTTTGATCTTTTGAGATTTCAATTTATGTGATTATGGTGATGGGATTGCCTTTTGGAATTATGACCAACAACCAAGCCTGGAAAATTGCCAAAAAGGGAAGTCAGGGTTGGGGTCCTACCATATATTCACTTCAAGTTCTGTGAGACAATTTCCTCCTTAACACTTAACATCAAAAATACAGTCCTGATAACAAATTTCTGGTCAATTGTACAAAAATAGATGCTGACTTTAAAAGAAGAAAATAAGGTCTCTTTTTTACTTAAGACCCCACAAGAGTTGATAATATCCTTTTTGTTGGTATTTAACGACAAGTAGACAAACATCTAAGTAATTCAATTAACTAGTCAACTAAGTATGTGTTTTAGGGAGAGGTATGTTTTTTTGGCGGGGCTGGGATTTAGCTCAGTGGGTAGAGCACTGCACTGTAGTCTCTGAGGCCCCAAGTTCAATTCCCAGCACCGCAAAAATGGGAGAAGGGCCTGGCAATCCACTCCCAAGGCAATCCCGAAGCACTCAGCCATTGAAACCCTATGAGGGTCGCTATGAGTCGGATACCGACTCGACGGCACCTAACAACATGTTTTTTTGGCATTTCAAAACAATGTCTTTGTAAGTTCCCATTTTTATCTTGTGTGACTATACAATCAGGGTGATGGTTCTTGTTTCTGGTTGATATCTTTTGCAGTTACTTTGTAGTCCTTTTACTTGAAAAATTTTAGCACAGAAATTTCACTAGTTTCTGCCAAATTTCATGTGCTTTAAGATTGCTGGATCAGGCCCTGTGTGATTGTTCTGTATTGTTGATTCCCAAACTTTTGTGAATGTGTATTGTTGATTACCAAAGTTTTTCATGAGCTTTAGGACTCTACATAATTTTCAGAGTTGGTTCATTATATTTTCTATTTTATTATATCATTCACTGAAAAAGTCCATTTTTCTCTTATTTGAACAACTTTTGTTATAATAAGTTTTAGTAAATAAAATTAAATTGCCAAGTGCATGTTTAATCTCAAAGTGACCTGGATGAGAACAATTCTGAGAGGAGTTCCATACTAAATATTGGTGAAAGGGTCCATCAAGTCATTAATTTCAACATTTTCTTCATTGGCTTTTTATGAGAAGTCAAGAATTAGGTCTAAGTTTGGGATGTTTGGAGTCTATTTCCTGAAGGGAAAAAAAGGTTAAAAATTGGAAATTAAGATAAAGTGGAGATCATGGTCTTAGAAATATGGAATAGAATTAATTACTTATTTGTTGTACATAGTTTGAAAACAGTAGAAATAATGTTCTAATTCCCTCAGACCCAAATTTTAAAAGAAATTTATTATGTGGATAGATTCTTTCTGGACAAATTTTCACCAAAATGCAGCTGTGTGGCTAGACAGTCAACAATTATATTGATCTCTCATAAAAGTTAATGGCATTGTGATTAATTGTAAATCTCTAAAGATATTGATAAGGAAGCTAAAGTAATGTCTCCCAGATATCTTGCTCTCTTATCAGATTTTTACAAGCATAAAATCAAATTAGATTTTTTTTCATCATAGAATACTCTGCTAAAATTTTAACTGGGTTTTTAATAGGAGTTATAGACACAATTGGACAGTAAAACCCCTCTCAGAGATCTGAAGTTCAGATGATATTTAAAAAGTTAATATATCTTAAAAATCAGACACATGGTAGAATTCTAGCTAAATAGGAGAATTGTTCAATTTACTGCAAATTGAGGCAGAGTAGAATTTCCCTCAAGAAGCCACTTAGATGCATATTGATTATCAAATTATGTAGTTTCCATACCTATATAATTGTCCCTCAGTGTCTGTAGAAGATGGTTCCAACACTGGTGATATCAAACTCCTCAGATGCTCAAGTCCCCTGTATCAAATGGTGTACTATTATCCTACAACCTATGTATATCCTCCAATATAATTTAAATCATCTCTAGATTACTTATAATACTGAATACATTATAAAAGCTATTTATAAGGAGTTGTTATTATATAATATTTCAGAAATAAAGACAAGGACAGACAGTCTGTACAGGTTTAGCACGTATTGTTTTGGAATATTATTGACCCACAGTCAAATGAATTTGTAAAGGTAAAACCCACAGGTACAGAAGGCCAACAATAATTCCTTAATGATTAAAAAGAGCACACCAGATAGAATATTTGAATTCTGTGTTCCACAAAGTAATATATTCAATTTTTTGTATAATATTCCATTGTGAGTTAAAAACTAAAAATTTAGAGGAAAAAAACCTAAGAAATAATAATGGCATCTTGAAGGGTCTGTGGTCAAGGTTACAGCTTGTCTCATTACATCCTGAGACAAGAGACTTGGAAACCAGCTATTTCTAACAGACTCGACCCTACCTGCCTGCAGGTAGCATCCGATCCTGTCTGATATCTGAAGCTAAGCACGGTCAGACCTGGTTAGTACTTGGATGGGAGAGAACCTGGGAACACTAGATACTACAGGCTTGGGAGAAGGACCTGGCAATCCACTTCCAAAAATCAATCTGCCACTGAAAGCCCTATGAATAGCAGAAAAACACAACAGTAATGTTTCGTTCATTGTACTCAGGGTCACTATGAGCCAGACACCAACTCAAAGGCACCTAACAACAACAATAGCAACCCTCCTAACTATACTTCACATCCCTCTGCATTGCTTCCATTTTATTTGGTGTCCATCCAGATCATAGACTAAATGTTAGGGTGCACTGATCTCATTCTCTTCTTCTGTCCTCAGGCTCTAGAAGATGCATTTTCCCTAGTGTCATCTCTCTTCTGTGTTCCTTCCTCTCCAAAGTCCTCAAGTGTCTCAAACTGATTCTTCTCTTTCCTTTAGGTTTTTCCCTAAGGATTTTCTGTTAGGTTCCCTGCCATGGCCTCCTCATTTGCGTTGAATTGTAGTCAACTTCTTACCATATTAACACGAAGATGCTTTAACAACTTGCTTTCTGTCCTTTCCTTCATGACATCGCTATACTTTTTAAAGTGGTATCCATACTCAAGTCTGTACTTCCATCCCTTGCCCTGGCTTCTCAAACCCAGTTGTTCCAGGCTATCCTTTTCCTGAGCCTCTTCTCATCAAGATTATCCCTCACCTGTATGTGCTTTCTTCTAAATTGATGATCCTCATTGTACAGGACTTGTCGTTGTTTTCAAGATTAAATAAGTCTTTGACTTGTCATTCCTCCATACATCCTTCTTTTGCATCTCTTCTGTGGCTTCCCTTTCCTTTATTTATCCCTTAAATGGGGACTTCTTGGTCTTTTGCACAATTGTCTCCAGTCTCATTTCTGGACCTCTTTATTAGAATCTACCTCCTCCTATGCACCCTGCCCCTGCTTTCATACTGATTTAACTAAAGCACTTCCATAATTATGTTACCTTTTTACTTAAATATTTTCCATGACTCCCTACTGGCTACAGACATCCTGATCATATCCCTGCACAGTAAGATATGTCATAATTATCTTTTATCCCCAAATATAGAATCAATCTTTTATTATGTGTGCCTTGCTTTGAATTTCCCATTGAACTTCCCTCACTTTGGTGCTTCTGCATCTTTTGTCTAGAATTAGTTCATCAAAATGGAAGAAAATCATTGTGCTATATCCTGTCGATATAACTAAAAATAACATGAACATAATTCCTGATTTCATATAGTGAAATAATCAGGATCTTGTTCAAATTGTTCCTATATTTCATCTACATTCAAATAAAACCTTTTTGTATATACCTAAACCTAATCTTCTCATCTGGAATAAACTAGGATAATCTCTGAAGTTACCTTCATTATTTCTTTTTTTAAAAAGAAAGTTAGGTAAAAGACTGCCTACTTTTGTGTACATGTGTCTATAAGCAGACATTTAACCAAGTAGATACAATGATGGACAATAACATAAAAGGATGTTCAACATCATTCATCACTGAGGGAAAGTATTCATTGATGACTCCTCATCTCACCATCAACAATGATTTGTCAATTCCAGTATATTGAAGGAGGTGAATAGTTGCATATTCCCCAGCTATTAATTCCTTATCATTTCTCCTCCCTGAATGCTATACAACATTGACTATATCCAGGGTCTTCCATGTTCTTTTTTCCACTGAGCTCTGTTCCCCTCAACCTGGTGGACTGGATTCAGGACAGTCCCAGGAAGATGAGATCCTATCTCTAGAATGGTCCAAATCCTCCACAACATAGGCATGTATGTATTGATCATATAATTTTTACCACAAGGTAATCAAAACAGGATCCAAGAAAAAATTCTAGATTTATAAGAAGTTATTTTATCTTAATTTTTTTCTTTTTTTGTGGTACTAGGGGTTGAACCCAGGGCCTCCCACTTGCATGCTTTACAAGTGCTATACCACTGAGCTGTACCCCCAACCCATTTTCTTACTTTATGAGACAGGGTCTTGCTAAATTACACAGGCTGCCTCTGGTCTCCAACTTGGAATCCTCTTACCTCTGCCTTCGGAGTCGCTGGAATTACAGACATGTGCCACCATGCCTGGCTGTATTTTATCTTATTTTTAAAAAATAAAAATTTCCTGATTCACACCCTTTATCATATCTGACCTTTCCCTTTTGCAAAAAAAAAAAAAATCTCTTCAAATGCTATGTCATTTGTATTTTTATATATGTTTTAATGTGTTATTTATATGTGAATGTGACATAGGACTTAAGATGGTCTATAAGAAAGAGACAAAATAAAATGAAAATAAATATTTGAGCTCAATAAAAATAAAAGGTTAAGACAAAAGAAAGAGTGACAACAGGAAAAGACAGGTTTAGTTGTTACAAGCTTTGTTGTTGTTGGATGCCCTCAAGTCAGGTCTGACTCATAGCAACCCTATGTACAACAGAACAAAACGCCCTCCAACACTGTGCCATGCCCAGCGCTATTGTCAGTGCTTCTCTGCTATTCACAGTGTTTTCAATGGCAGACTGTTTCAGGAGTGAATTGCGTTGTCCTTCTCCCTAGCCTCCAGCACCTGGTATTTGCAGGCAGTCTCCCATCCAAGGAACAGCCAGGCCTGACCCTGCTTAGCTTCCGAGATCAGGCGGGATCAGATGCTAGGGTGCCATGGCTGCAGACCTACAAGTTTTAGGTGGTTATTATGTGTTATGGTTTGCATATGAAGTGCCCCCCTCAGGCTCATGTGTTGAAGGCTTGATCCCCAGCATATGGTGCTATTGAAAAGTTACCGAATCATGAGGGCACTTGCTTTATCCACAGGGATATCCAACCCAAAGCCCAAGGGCTACATGTGGCCCAGGGCAGCTAGTAATGTGAATTAGCATTTTTTAATGTCATGTGCTTTTTAGCATTCATTTTCTTTGTGACCCCATCTTATTGTGTAAATACACTTAACGATATTATATAATCTATGCATGGCCAAAGACGATTCCTCTTGTTGCAACCCAGAGAAGCCAAAAGGTTGGACACCTGATCCATTGGTGAATTCATAAACAAATGGCCTCTTAGGTGGTAGGACCCAGTTGGAGGAAGTAGGTCTCTATGGCATGACTTTGAAGGTTATATCTTCTCCCCAGACCCTTCCTCTGACCATCTGCCTCCTGGCCACTATGAGGTGAGCAGCTTTCCTCCACTATGGCATTCAGCTATGATGTGCCTACCTTGTCACAGGCCTAAGATCAATGGAGCCAGCTGACTAGACTGAAACCTCTGAAACCATGAGACAAAACACATCCTTTCTCTCCTAAGTTGTTTATCTCTGGTATTTTGTCACAGTGATGAAAATCGAAGTAATATAGCATGATGGTGTACCCACAGAAATATAACTGTAAAGTTGAGATTCATAAAAACATCTTAAAAGTGAACTTTATTGCCAAAGCAACACATACTGTCAGACCCCAAGGAGGAAATTTAAAAGTTTCAGTGCAATACTAAAATAGTCAAGAATATTATGAAAAAGAATAAATGTTTGCTAGACTCGAAAGGGCTAGGATTTAGCTCAGTTGGTAGAGCACTGCTCTGTAGTCTCTGAGGTCCTGAGTTCGATTCCCAGGACCCCCAAAATAGGAGAAGGACGTGGCAATCTACTCCCAAGGCAATCTCGAAACAATCCGCCATTGAAACCCCTGTAAGGGTCACTGTGAGTCAGACATGACTCGATGGCATATAACAACAACAAGAAGACTAGAAAAGGTAATGATGAAGCATGACACATCACCAAATATCTTTCTGAGAGTTATTTTATGTCTCAAACTAGAAGGAGGGCTGGGAAAGGTCAATGGAGAAGCAGAAGGCATGTCCACCAAGTTCAAGATTTTGACTTATCTATCCATCTGGAAGCCTGCAGCCATACCACTTTGGCATCTGATCCCATCAGATCTCAGAAGCTAAGCAGGGTTGGGCCTGGTTAGTACTTGAATGGGAGACAGCTTGCAAATACCAGGTAGTGCAGGCTAGGGAGAAGGACCTAGAAACCACTCCCCAAAACAATCAGCCATTGAAAACCCTATGTACAGCAAAGAAGCACTAACAATACTGTTTATCCTGTAGTGCATAGGGTCCCTATGTCTCAGACACAGACTCAATGGCACCTAACAACAACAAGTCACTGAAATTAGATTATTCATTGTGACAATTATGTAAGACATTTTCAGATTTTATAAGCACAGGAAACAGTGGGGAAATAGGGATATTTTGGACCAGCACATGTGTTATGAATTGTTCACTGGAGAGCATTTGACAACAACAACATCCATCTGGAGAGAGAGGCATATAGTAGACTCAATTATTGATCACTACAGAACAGACTGAGCCTGCAGCAGTAGCACTGTGGCATCTGATCCCACCAGACCTCTGAAGCTAAGCAGGACCAGGGTCTGGTTAGTATTTGGATGGGAGAGAATCTGGGAACACCAGATACTGTAGACTTGGGAGAGGGACCTGGCAACCTGCTTCCAAAAATCAATCAGCCATTGAAAACTCTATGAATAGCAGAGAAGCACTGACAAAGTGTTTCGCCTGTTGCTATGGGTCACTATAAGTCTGATACCCACTCAATGGCACCTAACAATAACAACAAAGAGCAGACTATCACCCTAGATTGGGTTAAATAGTGTGGATAGAAATAATGTATTTTAAAACTTTAACATATGGCAATAATTTGCATTGATATAATCTTTGCAACTGCACCCAGTGTCCTCATTTTGCTTTAACAAAATGGCAGGATATAAACATAACCTACTGCCCCATAGTCATAGAGCTAATGATAATAATAGGATTAGCACTTATGTTTCCTGATTCTAGTCAATTACTCATCCATGGTCAGTTTCTCTGTATTAGATAAGTGAAATTTTTCATGTATTTCAGAAAATAATGTGTAAACAGATAAATAGGTACAAAAATAAGCTTAATTCAGTGACAGATAAAAATGGTAAGAACCCAATCAGGTGGACCAAGAATACTGTTATTTTAATCATCTAAATGTAATTTATTTCTTTCCTACAACTTTTGAAGCTGCTATGGTTGCTATCCATCTCCTCTTCCTATATTAATGCCAAATATTTATTGAAAGCTTATATTATGCTAGGAATGGCAGTAGGTACTTTAATCATTTAGTCCTTAAAAAATGAGGTAGAAATTGTTATCTCCATTTTACAGATGATGAAAGAGAGAGAGCATGATTAAAGAAATTGCCAAAAGTCACTCAAGTATTAAATATCAGAATCAGGGTTGATATTAGGGGTAATGCTGAATTTCACATTTGCTGAATATGTCTAACTCTAGATCCAGTTTCATGCTGCCTCAAGTGAGGTTTAGACCAGTTTGGTCTTATTACAATATTCTGTATTAATATTTCCCTTCCCTAAGGAGTTGAAAAGTGCAATGAAGAAACTAACTAATTAACTATCATGTCAGTTATATTGTATTATTTCTCTTTTTTGATGGAAAGAGATTGTGAGTTTCTCAAAGCCAGCTTAGTGGGAGTGTCAGGAAAAAAATGTGCCTCAGTATTCCCTGACTAAGAAACCTCTCATATGGATTGAGGAGCTAGCTTAAAGCTAATTATAAATCCATGGCATTTTTATTTACTTCAGCATAAGGAATGATCCCCTACATGACTAATGAGTTAATTTGAAAACCAGTGCTTCATCTGAGACAGGGTGATGAAGGATACATAGGAATCAGTGTTAGATGGCAGGTGTCTAAACAATGCTGATTAGATGAAATGTGTTTTCCCTCAACTGTGTTAGCATAAAGTGTCATATAGCTTCAAAAGCCAAAAACATCAGGAGAGTTATAAAAGCTAATAGATGAAGGAATTTTCCAGGGTTTTCTCATTATAAGAATGAATTACTTAGTGGGTGGTCAACAATATTTATTTCTTATATCAAACAAACATCCTTGCCCTTAACATAAAAATAGTTATTTGAGTAAAAAGATTTACTCCAAGCTACTATGACTCTTTGGTCTAGAATAATAATGCATTCCTCAGGAAGTAGAGAACATATTCAACAAACTTCAAAGTGGGTGATAAATCATCTCACTTAAAAAAGAATTAAGGGCCAGGCATGATAGCCAATGACTGTAATCCTAGCCCTAGGGAAGCTGAGGTGGGAGTATCCCAAGTTTGAGGTTAGCCTGGGCTACATAAAGAGATCCTGTCATAAAACAAAAATAAATAAATAATAAACTATTAGGCTTCTTTTTAACTGGTACACAAAAATATAAAAATTTTACATATTCATTGGATAATATGATTCAATACATATATAGGTCATGTAATGCTTAAATTAATTTAAACATATCTGTCTTTCAAACATTTCTCATTTATGATGAAAATTTTTAAAATCTTTTCTTTTTGAAATATAAGGTACATTATTACCCATAATAACCTATCTTTACAATAACACATCAAAAATTCTGTCCCTACTTAACTATAATTTAGTGCCAACTGAGCAACCTTTTTCTCATCCCTTCCTATTCCTTACTCTCTCCAGCTTCTGGGAGGCACCATTCTACTCTCAACTTCTATATGATTAATGCTTAGATTCTTTATATGAGTGAGATCATGTGATACTTGTCTATCTATGTCTGGCTTATATTGCTTAAGGTTGTTGTTGTTAGGTGCTGTTGAGTCCGTGTCCAAGTCATAGTGAGTCTGCATAAAATAGAAGAAAAAGTATTGTTAGTGCTTCTTTGCTATTCATAGGGTTTTCAATAGCTGATTGTTTTTCGTTTTTTGTTTTTTTGGAGAGTGGGTAGCCCAGTCCTTCTCCCAAGCCAATAGCACTAATAATGAACATCTGGGTGAGGTCTTCCTTTGGGATGATAAAGACCTCAATTTGTATTGGAGACTTCTTCATGTGATGTATCTCACAGAGAGAGACTGAGGAACCACTTGCACCTGAAATATAAATTCAGTGTCTACTCAAGGCAAAGTAAATCAGTCTTTCAGTGTAAAAGGATAGAATGGTCATTCCTGGAGAGACTTTAATTCCTTCCCTACCCCCACGTGGTTCTTAATCAGAAGTGTAAACTCTATAAAAATACACATGGCCAAACCACTGCCTCCACTTCTATTCCAATGCAGGAGACTAGAAAAAGTTCTTTGGATGATGCATTTAAATAATTCTCTAGAAGGATTCTGCTTGTTACATTTAGTTCATAGGAATTATCCATGAGTTCCTCAACAAAATAGTCTTAATCCTAAATCAGCACAAAATGAAGTCATGCCTAGATATATACATTCATTAATTTATAAGATTACCAATACTACACATTCATCACTAATATTTTTATGAGACTTATTTATATTGTTGCAATAAGAAACATTTAGTCCTTGGTCAGAGTTTTCCTAGTTTCTCTAAATTTTAAAGGTTGAATAAAGAACTGTGACAGAGAGTTGAAAGTGGCAAATAATCACAAATATCTTTAAGAGGTCAATAAATTAATTATCCTGCCATCTGATGAATTATTGAATTCCATTTGTCCAGAATAAATTTCATATTTCCACAAAAT
Source organism: Pedetes capensis (assembly GCA_007922755.1). Lineage (NCBI taxonomy): Eukaryota > Metazoa > Chordata > Mammalia > Rodentia > Pedetidae > Pedetes > Pedetes capensis. Next base: position 32,188 of record VMDO01018468.1, read on the forward strand.
AAAAAGTTATTCATTTGTAACAAAAGATTGCAAATGTTAGATAGTAATTTTGTAGAAGTCTTTAAGAATACAATAAGAATACAAGTATGCATATGTTACGGATTTTTTAAGCATTGGGAATGAAAATTTCCATTGAGAACTGAATGGGTCGGGAAGGAACAGCTATAACCATTCTAGCAAGATCAGCATTATATTTACACACACACGTACATATTTACATGAGTGTGTATATATGTGTATAGAGAGTTCACATATATGTAAACAATAAAACGTTATCTCTACTCTTCTGAATGAGTTCAGTATTCTGCAGAAAATGGATCCATTTTAAAATGTTTCTGTATCTTAATGATTTAACCTTTTGTACATCACTTTTAGAAAATTGAAGTTTTAAGCATGTTTAATAAAGACTTTTAATAAGTTGGCTTCATGAGCAGAAGTAGATACTAGAATAGAGATGATCATGACCTATATTATTAATACATCATTTAAAGCAATTATGATGAAACTCCCAATGTATCCTCCAAACTTCCTTAGGCATAGCGAAAGAACCTTTATACTGAAGTTCAGCAAGATAGTTTTGGTTTTACATTGTTGTGTTTTTAGTGCCATAGAGTCAGTGTCTGACTCATAGCCACCCTACATACAACAGATGAAACACTACTGTCAGTGCTTCTCTGCTATTCAGAGGGTTTTCAATGGCTGATTGTGTTTTTGAGAGTGGGTTGCCGCATCCTTCTCCCAAGCCTACAACACCCAGTGTTTCCAGGTGGTCTCCCATCCAAGTACTAACCAGGCTGACCCTGCTTAGCTTCTGAGATCTGATAGGATTGGATACTGCAATGGTACAGCTACAGGCTGGTTATACATTATGATCATTAAAATGCATGCCAATCAAATATTTATGGGATCAATACCTATTAGTAGCTTTATATTTTACTTTCTTATTTTTAATAATTTTGTGATATTTATATAAGTTAATTATTTTTATAATTTTATGATAAACTCTGCTCTTTCTCAACTTTTATTTAATTTTTTAAAGGGAAACGTAGCAGTTAAAATTGACAATGATTTAAACTTTCCATGAGGTACATTCTCTGATTTTAAGTATAATATAATGATTCACAAAAGTTATATGTATTTTTTGGGGGAAATGGTGTTTCCAGCATTTTTTCTTAAAATCCACCAATCCCACTAGCACAAGAAACATTCTGAATGTTCTTATCATAATAAAATCAGTATTTTATCTTGTTATTTCATAAATTTCTTTCACCATGAAGTGATTTTACACAGAATCTTGGGAAGCGGTATTTAAAAAGAATACTTCCCATTGTCACCTAGCAGGCCATCCCCATCAAATGCCCTTGGCTTAGGGGTTAGCTGTAATTAATTGTCATCTTCCATTATCTCATAAATACAGTCAATGACACCTCTGATTCTCTTCTAAATTTGGAAAAGCTGATAGCAGTCTTTCAGGTTGAGCAGAAGACAGACCTGCTACTCAGTGTTTAGCTCATTATACAGTAGTTGTCAGGTGGCTCTCCCTGTAGCTCAATAATTCTCATCATTTTCCACTGAACAGAATAAGGAAGAAAAAAATCAGCATGGACAGAGCAATAGGCCATAAAGGCAAGCAATGCAATGGCAACATCTTTTAAACCCTGAAAAAGAAGTGGCAGCTTCTTTCAAAGAAGATTCTGAAAATCTGTTGTGTAATATTTACAGGGAAAAAGAATTTTACTTGTAACTTCTGCCTCACGATTTCCTGTTTAAACTGGAACTGTATCATCACTCAGCAAGTGGTTGTTGATCTTTTTTAAAAATTATTATCACTTAATGTCCCAAATGTACCCGGAAGTGAACAGCGAAAACAAGACTACATTTCTGCCATTAGGGAAATGGATTGGTAAGCAAAGGACACTTCCTGTCAAAAGCAATTGTATGACATGGATACCATCTATGGAAAATAGTAGATTTGTCCCCATGATGATAACTAATGGGAACCCAAGTCCTTAGCCTCATTAATGCTAAGATTTATGAACTATACCCTGGCTGAGTGTTGCTAATACAAATGACAGCCTATAAGAAACTAGAGAAGAAATGTCAACTCTCCCATGCTGTAGTAAATAATGTCTGGGGGATGAGTTTCAGTACTGTATGTGTACTGTGCATTGGAGAAATACATATGCTAGTGATCAAGGAAACATAGTTGACTACTCATTATCAGAAACCAAGTAGATTAAATGATTGACAGGACTGGAGATTTTTTCTACTGAAGAAAATAATGTTTGGGAAATCTAGAGATCATTATTTTCACTTTTCCAAATTGTGCAAAGCCTCGTTTTCCTGAATTTAGGCCTATTCAAATTTAACCTATTTCCCTGACCGTTTGATATTAATGAGCAGTTAAAATAGTAAAGATGCTTACATACTATACAGTTCCACAAGTAAGCCTATCACTAAAAAATGTTCAGGCTACATAGCCAGATGTCTCTTAATAGGCATGTTCACCTCTGACCTCTCATCTGCTACGTTCAGGAGCTTCCAGGGGTTCCTTGCCATCACATGAAACACGTCCTGCTGTTTCTTGTAGGATAACCACATTGAGCACATTGTGTAATTTCAAAAGTTAGACATGACTTGTACTCATCTTTTGTTATTGGTTCATATTGAGTACGATTATTTTAATATTTTAATACAGTTTTTACCTTTCTCAAAATACTTATATAGTTTGGCCCTAAATTCCTACCTGGAATTTTAAACCTGGAGCTTACCCACAAAACTGGCTCCTATGTCCAATAATCCATTTTCTGAATGTATTTTCTGATAGTGATACCTCTGTGTTTCCTCTTTTGAATAGATTGGATCATCTTTCAAGGTTACTCACTTTCACTGCACCTTTTCTATCCTGCTGTTTCCTGCCATTCTTTCTCTGGAGCTCAACCTTAACCCGTGTCCTGTGGGCATACCATACATGGTTCTCTCTCTGGGTTGTGTTTATCCTCCTGAAACGTCAGCTCCACTTCTTCCCACCCACCTAAGTCCTATCCAAGAACCAGCTCAGTGACTTCAGAGTCACATCAGTCCAATATTTCTATGAATTTTTAGTTTTTGTTGTAATATCACCAACATTTGAGTGTGTGTATACAGGGGGCCAAACTATATAAGTATTTTGAGAAAGGTAAAAACTGTATTAAAATATTAAAATAATCGTACTCAATATGAACCAATAACAAAAGATGAGTACAAGTCATGTCTAACTTTTGAAATTACACAATGTGCTCAATGTGGTTATCCTACAAGAAGCAGCAGGATGATGTGTTGCTGTGCAAAACTTCCCTCCTGAGTCTTCACTTGTGCACATCACACATAGTACCATGTGTCTCAAACTCATCACAAATGCGTGCAGTTTTTACGCATATTGGAGGTTCTGTTGCATACTCATGCCTCATTGTCATTGCACTTCCACAGTGTTCTTGAATTACAAATACCACTCCAAAATGTTCTTGTGCTCGCTCTTCAAAAGACAACCATGCTTCCACCATTTAATTGTCCTGCCTGCTGCATGGTGGTACTAGCATTCATTTGGTTAACACCATCTTATGAGTGAATGTCATGCTACACATTGTTCCCATAGTTTAATTCAACTTTGAAAAATAATACATAGATATCATTTCTTAAAATATGTATACGTTTTGACAACTTGGTGTACATACACACACATACATTTACACACAGATATATAGGTGGATATAAATGTATATGTATATCTCTCTCTATATATATATTAACATATATGTATACATTTGTAGTACTGTGGAGGTTGAACCCAAGATCACTAGGCAAGTGATCTACTACTAAGCTGAAGCCCAGCTCCTCCTTTTTATTATTTTATTTTAAGACAGAATTTTGCCAAGTTGTAGAGGCTGCCTCAGACCTCAAACTCATGATCTTCCTGCCTCAGCCTCCTGAGTTGCTGGGATCACATGCATGAGCCACTATGTCTGATTCATCAATATATAATTTGTAGCTAATATGGCATTATCTTGTTTCTCTTCTGTCCTACATGCCTCTACAATTTATGACTATTATCCTGCTGTCCTATATTAGAGACATTTTTTTGAAATCTATGTATATTGCATGAGCCACATAAAAGATATTCCATGGATATTTAAAAAGACAGCTTAGAAAACCTAGGTGAGTCATCTCACTTGATATGTCTTTTTCTTGTTTTTCAATTTCTGTTTTGTTTTTACTTTTTTCAATGCCAAAGGTAAAATGAGACTAAGATGTGAATTGTTTTCTTCCAGCCTATACAAAGCTAGGGGCTGGGATTTAGCTCAATTGGTAGAGCACCTCTCTGCAGTATCTGAGGTCCTGAGTTCAATTCCCAGAACTGCAAAAATGGGAGAAGGACGTGGTAATCCACTTGCAAGGCAATCCTGGAACAATAAGCCATTAAAAACCCTATGAGGATCCCTAAAAGTTGGACACAACTCAACAGCACCTAACAACACAGCATGATTTTACTCATCCTAGTGGGTTTTAGCCTGCAGCCATAGCACTGTGGCGTCTGATCCCATCAGATCTTGGAAGCTAAGCAAGGTCAGGACTGGTTAGTACTTAGATGGGAGACACCAGATACTGTAGGCTTAAGAGGAGGACCTGGCAACCCACTCCCAAAAATCAATCTGCCATTGAAAGCCCTATGAATAGCAGAGAAGCAGTAATGATACTGTTTCGCCTGTTGTACATAGGGTCGCTGTGAGTAGAATATGGACTCCATGGGCATGTAACAAGAAGTGGGTGTTAAGTGAAATCTAAATCATTGAGATTTTGAATTGTACTGTGTAATGACTAATGATGCTATCATCTTTTTAATACATTTTTTAAAACTAGCGTTTTGTCTTTACTTGATTGATTATATGTTAATTTCCATTTTAATACCCAAAAATGACTATAGGCCAAGGAATGCCACAAGTCTATCTTGAATACCTTTAGAAGGGAAGGTTAACAAACATCTTCCTTTATTTACATTATTTTTTATATTCTTCAATTAGACAGCCTTGTCTAAAATATAAATGTATTCTATCCAAAACTCATCTCCCGTACTGGGAAGCACCTAACTATATTTATTGCCAAATATGACTGCATAGTTTCCTCTAACAAGAGATATACACTGAATTAAAATCCTGATCATTTTTTTCTTATTCTATATTTGACATAACTGAAATATGTCACTTTATCCTGAATTGTAAGTGTGGGAAGCTTGTATTTCCAAGCATGTATTTAATATGAGGAATGGGTAGTAGCTTAAGTTTGGGACCTATGTCAAGTTGCATGGACTTGGCTCAGACATATTTACCTCTATGATAAGTGGATTTCTAAAGTATAATTGGTAAAATAATTCCAACTTGGCATAGATTGGTTACATCAAAAGAAGATCCCTTTATATATCACTATAGATATAATTATTTCTCAGTCATAAAACAGTAAGCACTTCAAAGCATGCAGATTCCCCAGTGTGAACACCTTATTGCCAATTTATTTCTTTGAAGGTAGCTGAGTTCTTCCATTGTATGCATAATACTTGATTTCCACTTGAACACAGGTAGCAAAAGGGACTTTATAGAATGTCTCTGGGGTCAATTTAGTCAAAAACAAGATGGGAATTAAGTGTCGTCTCTAGATTTCTTTGAGACAGACATTTTTTTTCCAGTGAGGGGTTATTTCTTCTATGTTGAAACATGGTGTTAATAGATTTATTTAAAAAAACCTAGCATCTCAAAGTAAATCTGACTTACACACACTTATGTAAATAGGACATGTGATAAATATGCTGAGTTTAAATGAGCCTCAAACAGATTTGGGAAGGAAAAAATGTTCTTTCACAATTAATAAAATGTAAAATCAAAAGCATTATCACTACATTAGGCACACTGGATTAAAATTAAGAAACATTTTTTTCTTCTTTTCACCCAGGAGAATGTTAAGCTATAAAATGCCTTCTTACATATTCAATAAGCTCTTCTCAAGAATGTGTCTAATCAGGATTTCTCAGACATCAATTTTCTCATTTGCAATGCCATTTTCAACCTTCATTTCTTTCTTCCTTTTGTTATTTGGTCTTTTAAAAAATGACAAGATTCATATCTCTGTCCAACTGCTGAACTCTCCTAAGTTTAAAATGGCAGTGTTTTTATAGGAGAATCGTGGAACTGTCACATTGATTTCAGGAAGGCTCACTTCTGCTCTGTCCTCTCTTAGTCTTAATGATGACAACCTGAACAGGATAAGGGGCTGCAGGGGCTGCCATGGTGTATCAGCCAAAGAACAGAGGATCGGTATGGCTAGCAGGCAGGCCCTGTAGAGAATGAAGATAGATAAGTGGAAGGGGAAGCAGGGCTCCAAAGACCACCTTTGGGATAGAGGACAATTGCTCTTTATCGACTATAGTCTCCAGGTAACTTACACCAGACTTGTGGCTTTAGGGGAAGGAATACAGTCCATTAGGAAACAAATGGAAAGACATCACAGGGGAAAGTTTTCCTGGAGTTTAGAGTTTATAACAAAAATATCAGATTTCTTAATATCCTGAGAAAGGGATGTGTGTGTGTGTGTGTGTGTGTGTGTGCGTGTGTGCGTGTGTGTGTGTACATTTGTGTGTTTATGTCCACATGTACATATGCATGTGGATTAATGTTTTGCTTTACTACTTTGATGAGATATTACTGATTTCCATTTATTTGTTACAAAATGATAAAATATAGCTTTAACAAAGTATAAGATTCTAATCTTCTCAATTGTACTTTAATGACACACATATATTCATTATTCTTGCATTTGCCAAATTGAAAGAGGTTTCATGCTGGTATTCTAAGTTTAACAGCAATGTTCTATTTTCCACCAAAATCTACTTCTCTTTCTTGGGTGCAAATCCATCTTGCTATTCAGTCTGGAATACTAGCAGGAGGCATAAGTAGTTCTGCAAATTGTAATAGACAGCCTCATTCTAGCAAAGTAAAAGAGTAAAAGAGATGGGAACAAAATTCCATGTTTTTATTTGCCTTTCTATTTTGTAAGACAGATGCAAAATATCTATAGGTTAGCCAGTTGCTTAAAGAGGGCTAACCTTCAGATTTTGGCTCTAAGAATGCTGGGTTCAAACACATTAGGGCACTAGTCCTCAACTTTTTGGCACCAGGGACTGGTTTAGTGGAAGACAATTTTTTCCACTGATAGTGGTGAGGGTAGAGGAGTGATGATTTGACAGAAGGGTCAATTCAGGCAGTAATGAAAGCTATATGAAGTTCTGTAAATAGAGATTTAGATATAGAAGACACCGGTCTGTGCCCTGGTGTTTGGGGACCCCTACTTTAGAGGATTTGAGAAAACATTTTAAGTTATTAAAAGACACTTTAAAGATGTCAGTCTGAATATTTTAATCATAATAAAGGATTTCCAAGTTGAAAATTTTTATAAATCTTTTCTGTTGAGGTCAAAATGTGTTGAATATTTTTATGTAAGGAGGCAAGTTAATATAAAATTATCTTAATGTAATGATTAAGTTTATGGTTAGTTTATGGTCTCAGTACTAGAATTTAGATAAATCTTAATATGAAAATGGCTGTATTGGACGTTTGTTTTAAAAAAATAACTGTCAACCTGCTAGAAAACAGAGATAGAAAAGAGAGCTTTGAAATAAAAAGCTTACTACTTCTAATTTGATTTATCCCTCATAATACGGCAAATGTAATTAGCCCCAGATACAACACTGGTATAAATTATTAGCTTTTAAGAAGCTGATATGAACTATTATGAACTGCAGATTTGAACTATGTAGATTTAGCCAAACTTTTCCATCATATTTTTGGCATATTGCTAAGGTTTTATTCATAATTTCCACTGATTATTAAAAAACTTTTTCAGTTATTGTCTCTAATATAGGCAACAATATCTATATAGTGTTTACTATGTGTCAGACATTATTATAAGTGCATGAAACTTGTTTAATTGGCAAAATATCTTAGGAGGTAAATACTATTACTTGTTTTGAGGAAACTGCATCACAAAATGTTAATTATTGCCGGGCACAGTGACACATGCCTGTAATCCCAGCATCTTGGGAGGTGGAGACAGGAGGATCACAAGTTCAAAACCAGAGGTAGTTGGCTTTGCTTAGCGAGACCCTGTCTCAAAAAGTTAAAAAAAATGGGCTGGGGGTGCAGTTCAGTGGTCCAGCATTTGCAAAGTATGCAAGTGTGAGGCCCTGGGTTCAACCCCCAGTACTGCAAAAATAAATAAATAAATAAATAAAAAGTTAATAATTATCAAAATTGTGCACAGCTGTTATATATCAGTGCTCAGTGCTGAATTGTGCAGTGTAGTGCTAGAGACTTTGCTGCTATAAAGTTAAGATTAAACTGACATATTGCCCATATATATTACCAGAATATGTTGTTTAACACATTTGCATGTCTAAAACATGGAAAAGCACTTTTGAATGGATTTTTCCTAAACAATGTCTCATCAAAGATGCAGGTGAGATAGCTGAAGTGGATTATTAATTACATCACTATCTAACTACTGGAAGAGGCCATTTGTTGTTGTTAGGTGCCATCGAGTCAAGTCCGACTCATAGCAACCCTATGTACAGCAGATCGAAACACTTGCCGATTCTGTGCCAGGCAAACCAACTTATTTATGTTTAAGCCCATTGTTGCAGACACTATGTCAATCCATCTGGTGGAGGGTTTTCCTCTTTTGCATTGACCTGCCACTTTCCCAAACATGATGTCCTTCTCCAGGGATTGTTCTCTCCTGACTACATGTCCGAAATATGAAAGACACAGTTTGGCCATTCTTGCTTCCAAGGAGCACTCTGGTTGCACTTCTTCTAGGACAGATTTGTTGGTTCTTTTGGCAGTCCACAGTATATTCAATAGATGTCTCCAGCACCACAATTCAAAAGCATCAATTCTTTTTCTGTCTCTATTGTTCAATGTCCACCTTTCACAACCTATATGATGCCACTGAAAATACCATGGCATGTGTCAGACACACCTTCGTCTTCAATGGGACATCTTTGTTTTAAATACTCTAAAGAGATCTTTTGCCAGAGCTTTTCCTAGAGCAATGCAACTTTTGATTTCTTGACTGCTGCTTCCATGGGTGTTGATTATAGAGCCAAGCAAAGCAAAATTTTGGACAACCTCAATCTTTTCTCCATTTATTGTGAAGTTGCGTGCTCACTCAGTCGTAAGGATTTTTGTTTTGTTGATATTAAGTCGTAACCCATATTGAAGGCTATGATCTTTGATCTTCATCAGTAAATGTTTTAAATCCTCTTCATTTTCAGCAAGCAAAGTGGTGTCATCTGCATAACCAGGTTGTTAATGAGTCTTCCTCCGATCTTGATGCCACGTTCTTCCTCATAAAGTCCAGCTTCTCGGATTATTTGCTCAGCGTATAAATTGAAGAGATAGGGTGAAAGTATACAGCCCTGACACACACCTTTCTCAACTTTAAACCAGGCAGTGTTTCCTTGTTCTATTCGAACAACTGCCCCCTGGTTCATGTACAGATTTCTCCTGAGCACAATAAGGTGTTCTGGTATTCCTATTTTCCGAAGTGTTATCCATAACTTGTTATGATCCACACAATCAAATGCTTTTGCATAGTCAATAAAACATAGATAGACATCTTTTTGATATTCTCTGCTTTCAGCTAATATCCACCTGACATCAGCAATGATGCCCCTGGTTCCCCGCCCTCTTCTGAATCCCACTTGATTTTCTGGTAATTCCCTGTCTATATAATACTGCAGTTGCTTCTGAATGATCTTTAGTAGAATTTTGCTGGTGTGTGATATTAATGATATTGTCCAATAGTTTGCACATTCAGTTGGACCCCCTTTTTTGGGAATAGACACAAATATGGG